>JARHVA010001444.1:2750000-2777500 GCA_037957365.1 Torreya grandis
GTTTCCAATATTAAATCCTTACCTTTTTAGTCACATTCTCACATTCTAGTTTAAGGTAAATATCCACATCTTCGATTCCCATCCATATGTTTCCATTTTAATTTTTTGGTCATATTATAATCTTATATCCCATATACACATCCCCAAATGAATTTAATAATCATTACTACTTGGGATATATTGATTAATATTATCTTGTCTATGGAAATTAATGGCTCTCGTTATTTGGTCATATATGTTATTGTCATATATTGTTTGTGTCTACAAAAATATTTGACATCATGCTACAATTTAAAAATGGTATATATAAAGAACATAAAATATTTTATCAATATGTTGTCTTTAGAATCCAATATTATCTACATCTACCTATTCTAATTTCCCCAATGTTTAATATATGCTTTTATTCCCTTTTTCAAAACTTCCATTTCATTGAGATCTTTGGAGGTGCTCGAGGAGGTTTCTTTCCAAAATGTTTGGTTCTTAATTATCCTTTGTACACTAGATTGGGATTAAATGAGACCATAAAAAACTCTTTATTGTTGTCTTATTATTAACCACCAAATTGCACCCTTATAAGAAGATCTTTCAAACCTCTCTAAGTTTTGTGTAACATGGGATTAGTCCAAGGCTATGGGTGACTTGTGGATATACTAAACCTATATTTTATGGGGATATATCCTATTGATGGATATACATGTATCACAAGTGATCTTAGTGTTTAAAGAACAATTCTCATTTTAAAATTCAAAAAATTTAGAGCATGAGTTGTAGGTTGTGTTGATCTAGTCACCTATGATGAAATAGTGGTAGACGAAGCATAATTTTCCACAAAATTTATATTGATTGGTGGTTGGGAGAAATTGTGGTCCAAAATCTATGAAAATTATGAAACATCTATGTTTTTATCATTTAATTATTGTCAAACTCTAAGATAAAGATTAATATAAATGAATATTTACAATAGGGTTTAAACTAGGGTGATCTAGTTTGAAAATAATAAAAAAGGAAACGTAGGGTAGAAATAAAATATGTGATTGTTTATATTTGTCTCAAACATCATTAAAATGCTTAAATTACAACTAGACTTGCATTTAACCAATGTATAATGTAAAATAACATATTCTCAAATCCTATTACAAACTAGGCAAGTATCTAAGGATAATATGAAGAAATATAATAAGAACTAATTTTGATTTAAATATTTACTAATGCAATCAAATATAATTTGTACATATTTATGAATATTAAAAAAATGAATCAAATTCAAAGACATTCAACTAATCTAGCGTTGGTCCAAACTAGCAACCCTGTATTTGAAGATACACAAGCAAGATTCTTAAAAACCCTTCTAATTTAAGCCCTATAATAGAAAATTGAGAGATAATCCATGATAATAATTCAAAAAAATAATTGAGATAAACTTTTTAATATTCCATGCTTGTATCAAATTTCTCCAAAGGTTACAAAGTAGTTTTAGCTCTTGAAACTCTCTCCCTATTTTACAGATGATAATGCTCATTTTATAGGCTTTAAGGAAGCATGTTGGCTAGTTGCCTTAACTTAAAAGTGTAGAAAATATGAAGGAAAACTATCCTTCCACAAAGTTCCTTAAAACACATTAAATTTTCCAAGATAGACTAACCTTTAGGCAATATGCTAACAAAATGCACATGCCTTTAAAAAGAATATTCTAATTCCCAAATTTATAATGTTTTCTCAAAATAGAATATTCTAATTCCCAAATTTATAATGTTTTCTCAAAATAGAATATTCTCAATCAATTGGTGGACATTGTGTTGATGAAAACCCCTAGCTTTCCTAAATTAAATTCATCACTTTTTGATGTTTTTCATCAACTAACTTCATGTTGACATCTGACTCAAGGAGAAGTTCATCTTCTTGATCTACCAAATCATCTAGGTCCCTGCCATTCATTTCCAAAGCCTATTTAATGTTATTCACCTTGGATATCTTATTTTATATGGTTAGAATCATAGCTATGATCCTAATATTGTCTTGTCTATATTTGCCTTGGCTCTTATTTCCAACCTCTTACATGAATAATGTAGGTTTGTGCATGAATTTATCATCTACCATGATGCCTATAAAGGTGAGCTTGGAAGGATTTTTAATTTTAGCCCCCAAGAGTTTTTAAATCCTATCTAGTAGTTTTTTATCATCCTCAATGAGTCTCTCCAAGGATTTGGACCATGTGCTTACGCTATTGATTTTATCCAAAATTAATCCTAAGATGGTGTTAAGGGGATATATCTTGATAATATTGAATCTTGTCATTTTATCCTCCATCAAGATGCCAATTAAATATTTGATTTTGTCCTTATAACCTTACCATTGGGTGATTAAACCCTTGGATGTTGTATCCTATAGGAATATTACACTCTACCTTAGCTTTATTGAATTCAAGGAATCAAACATCTCATGGAATTATTTCTCAAGCATTTCACTAGTAAAGTTAGGAACTGATAAAACTCCTTACTTCTCTAAATCATCATTCTTCTTCTGAAGGTTCTTTATTTGCTGCTATAGCCCCCTAACACTAGTTTTTAATTGATAAATTTGAACTTTAGCCAACCCAAGTATATATTCTTCATGAATGTGTCTTCCCCAGTCTTTAGCCTCCAACTGGAATCAATCCAATGAATGGATCCAACTTTTATAAAGTGAATTCCTCTCCACACACCAAAGCTTTCTTTGTGGTAATTATTTTTAATCTAGCTATGCTTAGGTTAAATTAGACATTGACTAAAGAATATCTCATTTTGGGTGGCTTCAGGGATTTCACTTAGGTGTTTCTTGAAGATCTAGGAGAAATAATTCATATTTAATACTCTTTTTGTTATAGAGGCACCATATAAGGCTTAAGTTTCTTAAAACTACAATGTTGACTAGCTTTGTGGTGTCCGATTGATGTTGTAGTGTTTGGATATTTGATATCTTTCCATATACAAATCCTTCAAGAATGGTTGGAACATTAATGGGATTATCATCACTAAACAAATTGACTTGACTCAAGGGGTGAGTGAGGGTTACCTTAGGTTTCTTGGTTATATTAGGAACCAATGTTAATTCAACCTTTCTTTTTTGAGGGGGAATAATTATAACTAGGTCCAAAGATATTTATTTCCCCTTTTCCCTTCTTATTTCCTTAAATTGGGGTTGATTCTCTATTTATTGAGCTTCTTCTTCATCAAACTCATACGCACTAACCGATGCTTCTAAGTCATCTTCCATTATCTCCTTAGGATGCAATGAAATCATATCAATGCACTCAATTAGAGACTTTGGCTTTTCAAGCTGGGCAAAAGAGGTTTCTCCCTCAATGTCTTTCTTCAAGCTTCTCTTTTCCTATGCATTTGGGATTGGTGACTTTGGCCTCTATGAAACTGGTGCCTCCTTTTATTCTAAAGGATCCCTAGTTGATGGTCTTAGAAGTAAATAGTATTGTAAAGGATTCATCTTCCTAATTTCATTGGCTAGCTTCTCATCTCTTATCAACGTAGCTTCAAGCTCAATGTTGTGCTTTTTAA
Organism: Torreya grandis; assembly: GCA_037957365.1. Classification (NCBI taxonomy): domain Eukaryota; kingdom Viridiplantae; phylum Streptophyta; class Pinopsida; order Cupressales; family Taxaceae; genus Torreya; species Torreya grandis. Next base: position 2,753,552 of record JARHVA010001444.1, read on the forward strand.
ATCTTGTCAGGACCTCAAAAAATGAAGATGCTTGGATATACATAGTGTCATGGACACCAATTTGATGCTCATACTTCATGTTTATTTTCTCAAACTTCAAATGATTCATAACATTGTTTCTAGGGTCCCATTGCCTTAATTCATCAAGCTATAAGTCAAATGAGTCTCTTTGACTCAACATGGTGTTTACACTATCCCAATTCTAGAACACTATTCTACTAATATTTAAATGAAATGGATGGAGTATCCCCTTCCTCTTATTTTTACATCTACCATCAATTTCATGGAACAACTAGTATGTAATCTCTTAGTTAGACAGCTTGGTGGGCACATAAATTGGTAACTTGAGAGGTTAACATATGGTTATTTCAATCTAAATTATAGTGAATCAAGATAGAGCCAAATATCTCCAATGAGATACACATATTTCTTTATTAAGGGACTTACCCTCATCATGGGTATCCCTGTAATAGCCTTAGATAAGGCTGGATAGACACAGTCACAAATGAATTGAATGTGGTCCCTATATTTGAATATATGCAGTTTATAATAATAATGGGATACCATTTACCTTCCCTTAGGTGACCAATTCTTGATGTTAGGGATGGTCTTGATGGCCAACATGGCATCCAAAAGGTAGAACATCATATAGCTGTGGTTTTCAATCCTCTTCTTTATAGAAAAAATGTTATTTAGGTAGACACTAATCAATTCTCCAATATGGAGGATGAGTCCTTTCTCAACCAAGAAATATATGTAAGGGACCAATAGTTTGCTAATATTAGTAGTGGAAGGAGCCCCATATAGTCTATTTATCAAATTCATGATCATTTTAATCCCTACCCTAAATTTAGCGATAGGGATTCTTCTAGTGGGGTCAAAAAATACTTGGGTTCCTGAATATAGCCATGGGACTATGGTGGCTTTCAAGTCATTTTGGCTTGACCATTGCTTAATTGTGGGAAATTTCACCTAAGGAATGGGGAGTTTGAAATAACTCTCAAAGGCTATAAGGAAATTATAAGAAACCTTATTAAAATTATGTTCATGAATGATCATATCTTAATCATTCCTACAATCCTTAAAAATGGGAGCAATAACATTGATACAATGAAGAACCTTTGGTTTTGTTGATGCATCGTAGATACTAGCCATTTTGATGGAGACTTTGTCATTATACCTCTGAAAAACTATAGCAATCTTTTCATCCTCCTTAGTGATTTCCCATAATTATTCAATGGCCCAAAAGAGGTTGGACTAGTTATTATCCCTAGTATTCAATGCTACTGCATCTAATACAATATCCTTAAAGACTATTTCATCTACATCCAAAGTCAGGTGAAATTCTATGTCTTCTCTATTTTATTTCCAAACTACCATGACTATGAGTTTTGAAAATTGCTCACTAGTGGTCTAAAAATCATCTCTGGATTAGTTTACACTTGCTTAGATGACAATTGGGCTCTTTTTTATTTGAATGTGGTTAATTTGGGATTGAATTAGGGCCTTAAGTAGAAGCTAAGTATTTTTTATGGATTTAATGGTGATGGTTTTCTTTTACTTAGGGTAATTTATGCTTGGTATTTGATTTAGACATTTGTATTTATACATTTGCTTTTTAAGCCCATAAAATCTCTAGATTTGTTACCTTGTGCTCATGTGGCATTTATGTGGTATCCTACTGGTAGCTTTCACAACACTTTTTTATAATGATTTTAAAGAAATATCCATTGCCTTTTAGAATCTGATCTTCGTGCATGTATCAACATGGACTGTTGATCTTATTCCTAAAAATTTTATGTTATTGTCCTTATCTATATTGGGCCTCATAGTTGTGCCACTTGGAAATTCTATGGTCTTTCAAAGCTCTGTGTGTTGCTATTATGGACATTATCATGCTTCCACCATGTGGTGGTCTTGTGGTTGTCTAGAGCTTTATTTAAAAGTCCATCCTAGTTTTTCACCATTCGATCTTTCTTACCCAATCATATGCGAGTTGTAGATCCTACAAATATTCACAAACTTTAATCAATATCAAGACATATAAATAACTTAAACTAAATACTTTAGGATATAGTTCTATTTTTTGTTAGTAAACATGAAATAAAATTTAGACCAAAATTTTTAGGGTAATTTTAAAATAGATTAAAATCCCCCCTAATAACAAAGGATCTAATGTAAGGTTTTAACCTATCGTTTTACAATGTTAATAAACATGTTAAAAATTTAGATTAAAATTTTTAAGCTAAGTTTTATGGTAATGGGAAAATTTGTTAAACTAAGTTTATTAGGCTCAAAATACTATGGGGCACATATATTAACTAAGGTTTAGGTCAATGTTTAAAAACATGATTAGATTTTAGCATGATATTCAAGCTTAGCCTATGAAAATCTAAACCTAGTTATAAGATTCTTGAGTCTAGATATGGATTTAAATGAACTAGATTAATCTATGGAAGATCAATTGAGATGCAAGTCTTAAGAGCATTTATCTCCTGACTAAAAATGGCTCTTGAGCTAAATTTTGATGGTCTTGTGATTGTCAATGACATCTTCATAGGCATAAATGACATTCGTGTGAACATCAAAATAAAAATCTAATAAATTTTTATACGGGGATAAAATTTGATAGCCTCATGAATGTTAATGATGGCCTCATAAGAATCAAATAATGGGTGTGAGAGTTTCAAATTTAAGTCTCAAATTTAGTTTGTCTCACAAAATCTTGGGTTAAATACACTCTATTGTATTATCTCCTATGAGTAAACACAAACTGTAGATCATGATCTGAATATATGCATGTTATTGGTATCTATAGTCATAAAATGGATCAAGTTAGATCAGAGCTGTATATAAAAAATTAGACTAATTTATAAGCCTAAGTCTTTGAAACATAATAAAATTATAACCCTTTAAATAATTAAAAAGCATAACTCAAGATCCCATCCTAAGGTCCTTTTGATATTAAATTCAAATTTAGGAGTGCCATATGGTAACTTCATGGGGTTTCAAAGCTTTGAATCAATTACCCTTGTGAATATTCCATAGAGCATTGATATCGACATGGGTTTATGCAAGCCATTGATTATGATCTGAGTGGTCAAGTGAGATTAAATCTATGGATTAAAGCCTTTTGGTTAGGTCTCTTTCTCTCTATCTGATCAATGTTTCCTGATAAAGTGTGAACCATCTATCCTACAAAGAAGCAGATATTCAAGTTAGGGCTCAAGATAACGTAAAGACTTAGGCTAAAGTCTAAGGTCTAAGGTCTCATTTATGTTTAAAAACATGAATGGGGCCTTAGGATTAATATGTTAGGATAAATACCAAGAGGGGCCATGAAACGTAAAGTGAGGTTGAGCTAAGAATGTAAAGGACACCACAAACATGAAAGCTAGACTTGGTTTTAAAACAAAAGGGAACAAAGGAGGGAAAAATATAAATGGACCAAACATGATTTTTAGGTTAGGGCTTGGGCATGTAAATAAAAACATGATTAAGATTTAGTATAGAAAACAAACTTAGTTTATTATATTTTTAAAATTATCCTACTAATTTTTATCCTATGAAATTAGAATTTAAACTGAAGGATTTGAGTAAGGGTTTTTGAAGGAGTGTCTCAAGGCACTTAGAACATGGATTTAATCTAGATTTCTTATAGACTAAAGGCTAGTAAAATCCTAAATGAGGAATAATCTATAGAAATCAAGTGTAATCAACTTGATATTGGTCCTATGAAACCTATAAATGGAGCATGAAGATCCACTATTAGAAATATTAGGTGAATTTAAAGTAGGATAATGAACAAATAAGCCACCCTTATCAGGCGTGGATGATCTTAAATAAAAATAATTGGAAAAACATGTCATGTTTTTAGTGTTAAGGTTTAGATTTGCACAAAGGTCCCTATTTTTTAAAAATGGGGGTATGTTGACCTCAACAAAAGGTGACTTTTGAGGGAACATATAACTATGTTAGAACTTAGAGACTCTAATTAAGACAAATAACTAGGTAACTTATTCCACTTGACCAATGCCATTATTAAGATTAGTTCATGGTTGAAACAAACCTTGCATCTATAGAATTAGGATTTGACATAAAAACATAACCATGTTATGTGTGTGCTTTGATTCCACTTACTATTTTCCATGAGATTTAGGGGACAACTTCCAACTTTTAAGTATTTAATCATTAACCTTGACTTGGAGCATGTTTGGATACTCATTAAACATTATGCTTTTAGTTTAGGGAAGGCTTAAGCATTGCCCTACTACTAGCCAAGCATCCATATCCTTGATAGAGATGCCTTTGGTTCCACTAATAGCCTTACACCACTATCAACTAAGTGTCCATAACTCCAATGGAGATTACAAGAATCACCTTTTCTTGGAAAGCTTCTAATTTTTTAATAAGCTCTTATTTTTTTATTTTTAGATCTTTTGGGCTTTCTAGCAAAGGTTGGGAACTAGGATAGCTAGTTTTAAGGATTAGGTCAAATGTCTGATCCTTAGATAATTACCTATGGTTTCAACCTTTGTCTTAGACAAGGATAATTGTTAAGTGCAAACATGATTGTGCCTCAGAAATTTAAGTTTTCATTTTACATGTACAGTCCTTATTAAAACCAATTTTAGATCAAAACAATGTTTAAGTCCTTATGGAAAAGTTAACCTAGTCATCAATCCTCATTAGTTTCATTAAATTATAATATAAATATGATATTTCAATCCCATGGTCATCACATGCTTAAGATCCATACCTGCATTTCTAAACTTGTAAATTTATTTGAGAAATCAAGTGAATTTTGGGTTGAGGACTATTCAAAGAACTTATTAGAAGCAAGGAATAAAGTAAGAAAAAGAAAACACACAATAGAAAGAAAAAAAGTAGGAAGCAAATGAAAAACACTAAAATGTATACAAACTTATTTACAAATAAGGGACATGAAGGAAAAGGATAAAAGGGAACTAAACTAGCCTATCTACACTAATTCTAACAATCCTTACATATTTACTCCATAAAGATCCTAGGTGGAGTGGCAAAAAAGTAATGCTTAAGATATTTCCCATTGGTGGTTAGTGTGAACTATGCTCCTTGTAGATCTTTTAATTTGAAGATGTTATCTCCAAGTTTTTATACAATAGGATAAGGGCCAATCCATAGAGGTGTGAATTTACCATGTTTGCCCTTAGGCTCAGATGCCTTGTCCCAAAGAATAACTAAGTCTCCTTACCTAAACATCTTGACCTCTGATCACTTGTCAAACCACCTTTTCATTGTGGTATAGTGCCTACAAAATTTAGTAAAATCTTCTTCTCTAGCATCCTCCATCTGAACTATGTCAATTAGCCTTGAGTTTACAAATTCTTGGTCTTCCTCCATATACTCTTGCATAAACTTGTAAGTTCATAGCTTTAGTGTGATGGGGAATGAGGGATTTTGGCCATATAAAAATAAGAAAGGAGATGCATTAAGGTCCTATTTGACTATTGTTCTATCTACTTGAAGGGCATATTTGAGGAGCTTATGCCATATTCTAGGTTTGTCTGTAGTAGACTTCTTAATTGCCTTTATCAAGTTCTTATTCATTGATTCAGATATTCCATTACCTTGAGGGTAATGGTTGGATGAGATATTGAGGATAACACCATTATCATTAGCCCATTATATCATTTCTATGGATATGAATGTAGACCCAATATCACATATTAGAGAGAGTGGAGTCCCAAATCTGGTGCATATGTTTTCTTCTAAAAAATTAATCACTTCTTTAGTTCTACATTGCTTGGTAGCTACTACTTCAATCCATATGGTGTAATATTTAGTAGTTATTAGAACACAATTTTGACCTTTTGATGACATAGGATTAATGACTCCAATGAAATTCAGCCCCCACTGGGTGAAAGGTTTGTCAATCATGACTAGTTGTAAAGGCATGTCTACCTTTGGCTCTTTTGTGCTGAAAACCTAGCATGAATGACATTTCCTTACATGATTATGAGCATATTTAAAGATAGTGGGAAAATAGTTGTTATCCCTAAGGATATTGTGAGATTTTGTCCTTCCAAATGGATACTCACTTCCCAAATTCTCATGAAATGTGATCATGATCTCAGATGCCTCTTCTATGGATACACATCTTAAGTACACACCTTCAAAGTTATTTTGGTATAATATTCCATTCTTGATTAGGTAGTGATATTTTTTGAGCCTTAGGGATCTTTTCTACTCCCTGGTTAGTCTTGTAGGATAAGCACTATTAATCAGTGATTGATGGGATCATACAAATGATTAGTTTAAAATTTTTATCAATCAACCTACATAACACTTAGTTTGGGGATAGTATTGGAAATTATTTGAATCAGACCTTACCATCTTACAAAGTTTGTATTCTTCATCTCTATGTCATATTCTTGAAGAACAGACATGAACTTACCTCTTTCCTCTACAAGTTCACACTAGCTTAACATTAACTTACAGGACAGATCTGTTAGAATGGCATGTAATTTATTCCTAAGAATGTAGTGCCTAAATTTATTAATGGCTTTATCTAATGCAAAATCTTGTTTATCAATTAAATTATAATTTAACTCAACTTTTTTCAATTTGGTGCTCATGAAAACAATTGGATGGTCACTTCCATCAATATTATAAGTTAAAACAATAGCCATGGTGTGATTGGAGGTAAAAGAGTAAAGGAAAAATATTTTGAAAAGTCTGGACTTATCAAGACTAGGGATTGACTGATTACCTCTTTGATATCCCCAAAGGCCTGATTTGATTCCTCATTCCATGATACTTTATCATCCTTCTTCAACACATCATTTAATGGATTGATAATTTTTGCAAATATAGAAATGAATTTTCTTACAATGTTTATTTTTCCAAAAAAAGATTTTAAATTTTCCTACTATTGGGAGGTTATATCTTTGATATAACTTCTATTCTTTTAAGATCTATATAAATTCCATATTTAGTAATAACATGGCCTAACAACTTTCCCTCAGTTACACATAATTTTTTTTTCTTAGGGTTGAGGGAAACTACATACCTTTTACACGTTTCAAATACCTACTATAAATGCATGAGGTGGTCCTCCCTAATATAAAATAGTTAGATCATCCAAGTAAATTATGATGCATTTACTAATAAAACCTTGGAATTCATGGTCCATGGATCTTTGTAATGTATCTCCTATGTTTATCAACCCAAAATGTATTTTCTTATAGGCAAAAGTTCCCCACTTGGTCATAAATGTTGTCTTCATTCTGTATTCATAGCTTACCAATACCTCATTATATTTTGAAAAAACATCAAGGAATGACATCATGGCAGAACCATAAATAACTTATATTACTTTGTCAAGAGATGGAAGAATATAATTATCCTTTTTAGATGCCTTATTCAGATTCTTAAATTAATACACAATATAATTTCACAATTCTTTTTCCTAACTAGTACCAGATTAGCAACCTAGGTAGACTATCTAATGGGAAATACAATTCTAGCATCCAGTAATTTATTGACTTATTTAAGAATCATGGGTTCGAAAAAAAGATTTACAAGCCTTTGGTTTTGCCTAAAAGGTTTGAAATTATCTTTGAGGGGTATGGTATGGGTGATGACCCCTGGATCAAAAATATCCAAGTCATCATATGACCAAGCTATTACATCTTTGTACTTTGTTAATAGTTCCTTGGATCTTTTGTTTTTAACACTTATATAGGCCTTTCTAATTTTGACTAGCTGAGGTTGATCTTGAGGTCTGAGATCAAATGCATTATAATCCTTCTCATTCACTCTAGGAATATTAGAGGCCTCAACTAGTTTATCCTAATCAAACAAGATTTCTAAAGAAATCATTCCCTTGGGGATCTTTTTTTCATTCATATGAATGACTTTTCCATTATATTTATCTTTAAGTGTGGTTTCATTGGCCTCATCTATGATCTAGGCCTCAAATTATTTTGAATTGGTCATGAAGTTTAGGATTTGTTGGTCACCATTAAATACTTTCAAATAGTTTACATTGTTTGGGATAGAAGGATAAGGTATCAACTTAATGCTAATGTTTGGTGAGTCCTGGTTAGGCATGAGATTAGTTGGAGTAGAGGATAGCTCACATTATCTTTATTTTCCTCCTTAGGGATGAAAATAATATTGAAATCATCAAAATACTTGACCAAATTCTAGACCCTAAATTTATACCTCTTAATGTATGACAATTTATACTAATACTTGCTCCTTACTTGATTGCATACTAGTTCTAAGTCACCATAAACTAATAGTTCTTTAACTTTGTTTTTGATGTAAAATATTAGTCCTAGGATGAGAACCTTGTACTTTATGAGATTGTTTGTACATAGAAACTAGATTCTATAAGAAAGATGATATTTATTATCAATAGGATTGGTTAGAACAATGCCTACACTAGACTCATATTTACACCTAACACCATCAAAATGCATCTTCCACAATCCAAGAATGATATGGAAAGGTTTAAGATCACCTACCATGGTAGTTTCAAGAGTAAATACCCCTAAATTATAGTCAATTATGTTGACTCTTTCATTCACTATGTTGCATTCAGTGATCATGTGTTTCATTATAAGCTCTATTTCAAATCGAATTTAGTTTAGAACTCCTTTCCAAGGCATCAAAAAATGAAAATAATTTATGGACATATATCCATTTAAATATTTTGTCTATTCCATAATTAAAACTAGTTTGTAGGCATCAAGAATATATACCACTTGGATATCTTTGAATTATTAGAGTCTTGGCTCAGAAGCTAGTTGCATGTGAACATTTAAAAATTCCACAATCACTTTGACACTAAAATTATCTAATTGGGTGAAAACCCTATTAGACTTAGTTATGTTCCAACAAATTTATTTAAAAATAGATACAAACATGATATTTATAGAGGCACCAGAATCCAATAAATAATTATGCATGTTCTTACCAAACATTCTAACCATGAGCAAGAAGGGTGGAAATTCTATCTTAGCTTTATACATAGAAACATTGGCATTATCATTCTATTTTTTTTCTTAATAAGGAATCCAAACATAGACCCCTTTGTTAAGTGATCTATGTAAATTCAAGCAAAGTAATGTTAGCTTTAAATTTTATTCATATCCTCTATAATATTATAACCAGTCCAATTTGAAAAATTAAAAGCATCAGTACTATGGTTATAAGTACTTCCCTTTGGAGGATCTTGGTTATTATCTGAATTAGTATTAGGTTGGTACCAAAGCTGTTTGGAAGATTTTAAGTAGTCAAGGACTACTTCTATTGCATGTTCCTTAGGGGATATGTCTTCTTTAGGAACTGCTAAAAAGTTTGGATTTCTTCAGTAACATTATCAAGTTCATTGTCTTCCTAGAAGGGGAAGTTGAATGTTTCCACCATGAAATCCTAGTTAGATGATGTATAATATCTTGATATATCTACACCATTATATTTCATAGGAACTACTTCAAAAGTGTCCAAATCTTCATAAAATACTTCAAAAGCTTTACAAAACTCAATGCAATCAATTTCTCCATGCTTAGCAGTACAATGAACTCTACAATTATCAAGTAAAGCAATATCAATAAGGTTTATATCCATGTTCTAATTATTAGTAAATTATTCATTTTTATTATTATTATGAAAACTATCATTATAGAATCTATTTTTGGGTCTATTAAACCTTTTAAAATAGAATTTTCTACCAAAACTTTAACCAATATGACTAAACTACTTTTGCAGTTGAAGAAAGTTAGTGCTAAGATATTATACCATATTTAATATAGAGTCATTCTCCCTCTTTAGAGTTTTAGAGCTATGAACCTGATTAGCATTAGAGGTTGGTACTAATGCCTTTTGATCATTTAGACTGAATTCTATTGCAAGATGATTCAAGAATCCTATGTTTTGGTTAGGGACATCATGGTTCAAGGGTAACTAGTTCAACACTAAGATCTTATTTAGGGATGGCCTATTCTAATAAATATTAGGAACTATATTCAAGTTGGGCATATCTGATTTAGCATTTGGGATAGAATAAGCCATTTGTCCTTGAGGATAAATTTGGTCATTAATCATCACTTATTTATAATAGGCACTAGCTAAGGTGGTTATTACTAGAAGAGATCTCTTTAGGAACATAAAATTCATATGATCTACTACATCCTTATAGATTTCTAAAGCCAAAACCTAATTAGGTTTGTAGAAATCTATGGTCTAGCTATTCATCTTTTGAATCCAATTATTAACTACTCTTATGGACTCGCTAGCATCTCTTCTAATGGTATTAAATTATTGGTATTAGATATAGGGAATAATAAACTTTCCAAATTGTCCAATAAAGACATTATTAAAACAATCCCAATTGGTAACGTAATTATTAGACAAATTAAGAAACCATGCATATACAACATCCCTAAATATAAAAGGAAAAAACCTACATGCTACATCTTCATGGGTGATATTTAATAATCTTAATGTAACTTTGAATGATTTAATGTGTTCCTCTATAGTTACAGCACCATTTAAACTAAATGTTGGTAAATATTTCTTGAGATTGTGGGAGAGATCATGTACTACACCTAGTAAATTGATGGAAGAGTCACCTAACCATAAGATACCTTAATAATAGTTGAATGTAGGAGTACCTTAGAGTGGTGAAGTTGGCAAATATTTTGAACATCTATGCCTACCTTTATCTCCCCTATCTTTCCTATGGATCCTTAGTTCAAGCAAGGGTTCCCTTATTTTTGAATGTGATCTTATTTTGATTCTAGGAAATTTCATCTTGAGAAATTTGAATTATATTTTAAATATGATGTGTCAAGTTAATATTTACCAATAAATAAATTTAAACTTTCAAATTAAGTGAATTTTACAAAGATTCACGTAAATAAAAATGAAGGACCAAGATATTCAATGAAACTAGCTTAAAGATATGTATAAATAAGTAAATATGATTGATATTTACTCTTCTAAGCTCAAATGAGTTCAAATTTACAAAGGATATATGAATCTTTAACCAAAATGGCTATTGATAACCTTATAACTTTTGACTTAACATAGTTAATACTATATCTACCATAACCATGTATATACTTTCAAAGAACACTAATCTTTGTCTAAGGAAGCACAAAGATGGGTATGAGACCAAACACTAATATTTACACAAATATGTTAAAATAAACACAACTATATAAATAATAGCCTAATATTTGATCAAAATACACCAAAACCAACAAAGATTCCACAAATCTATAAATAATTGGGCCCTACCCTCCTAGCACTAACATAAATCTACATGTTGATGCTTGTACATATATCACATGTGATCTTAGTGTTTAAATAAAACATCTCATTTTATAATTAAAATAATTTAGAGCATGATTTATAGGCTATGGTGATCTAGTTACATGTGATGAAATAATAGTAGAGCATGTAGACTACTCCACAAAATTTATATTCATTGGTGGTTGGGAGCCACCGTGGTCCAAAATCTATGAAAACTATGAAGAATATATGTTTTTATTAGTGAATTATGATAAAAATATAAGCCAAAGATTAATCTAAATGAATATTTACAATGTGTTTCGACTAGGGTGATTTGGTTAAAAAAGAAGCAAAAAGGGAAGGTAGGGAAAAAAGAAAATATGTGATTGTTGATCTTTATCTCAAACATCATGACAAGCTTTAAATTCCAACTGGATATTCATTTAACTAATGTACAATTAAAAATAACATATGATCAAATACTATTACACACTAGGAAAGTATCTATGGATAATAAGAAATACAAGTAAGAATTGATTTTGGTTTAAGGGTGTACTAGTACAATCAAATAGAATTTGAAGATCTTTATGTAGAGATAATAAAATAAATCAAATTTAAAGATATTCAATTAATCTAGAGTTAGCTCAAATTAGTAACCCTATATATGAAGATACACATCTATAATTATTTAAAACCCTTCAAATCTAAGACCTAAAATAGGCAATTGACAAAGAAGCCATGATAACAATTCACACAAAAAATTGAGACAAACTTTGTAATAGTCCCTTCTTGTAATAAATTCTTCCAAAAGTTACAAAGTAGTTTTAGCTCTTAAAAATCTCCTTTTTCGACAAATTAAAAGGATCATTTTATAGGCTTTAAGGAATTATGCTTGTTAGTTTCCTCAACTTACAAGTGTATAAACTATGAAGGACAATTGTCTTTCCATAAAGTTCCTTAAAATACACTAAACATTCCAAGATAGACTGATCTTTAGGCAACATGATAATAAAATGCATGTGCCTTTACAAAGAATATTCTAATTCTAAAATTTATAATTTATTCTTAAAATAAAATATTTTAAACCAATTGGTGGACCCTATGTTGATGAATACCCTTGGCTCTGTTGAAGTAACTTCATCACCTTTTGATTTTTCTCATCAACTAACTTCAAGTTGATAATTAGCTGAAGGAGGAGTTCATCTTCTTGATCTTCCAAATCATTTCAGTCCCTATCATTCCTTTCCAAAAAATCTTTGATTTTATTCATCATTTCTATATTATTCTCTATAATTAGAATCATATCCATGATCCTACTATTTTCCCCTCTAGACTTGCCTTGGCTCTTATTTCTCACCTCTTACATGACTAATGTGACATTGTGGTTAAATTCATCATCTACCATGATGCCAATGGAGGTGATCTTGGAAGGCTTTGTAATCATGGTCCCCAAGAATTTTTTAATCATGTCCAGTAGTTCTTTGTCATTTTTGATGAGTCAATCCAAGGATTTGGACCATGTACTTAGGCTATTGGTTTTATCCAAAATCAATCCTAGGATGGTGTTGAGGTGAGATATGTTGATAGTCTTCAAGCTAAGGATTTTATCGTCCATCAATATGCCAATTAAATCTTTTATTTTATCCCTAAAACGCTACCATTGAGTGATTAAACCCTTGGCTATTATATCTAGTAGGAACAATGCACTTTGCCTTAGATTTATTGACTTCAAGTGGTTACCATGTCATGTAATGATTTCATAAACATTTCAATAGTAGATTCAAGAACTGATAAAACTACCTACTTTTCCAAATCCTCATTCTTCTTCTAAAGGTTCTTTATTTGTTATTATATCCCCCTAATGCCAATTTGTAATTAAACACTTTGAGCTTCAACCAACCCAAGTATATCCTCTTCATGAATGGGTTCTTCTCCTAGTCTTTGATGTCTAACTGAAGTCAATCTAATGAATGGATCCACCTTCTAGAAAGTGAAATCCTCTCTACCCACCATAGTTTTCTTTGTGTTAATTCTTTCTAATCTAACTTTGGTTAGGTTAACTTGGACATTGACTAAATAATGTGTCATTTTGGGTGATTCTAGGGCTTCCAATTAGGTTCTTTCTAAATATATAGAGGTAGCCATTCATCTTTCCTACTCTTTTTATTGCAAATCCACCATCTAAGGCTTAAGTTCCTCATGAACTCTATTGTTGACTGACTTTGTGATGTCCCATTGATATTGTAGCACTAGGAACTTCTATATCTTTCCATATATAGACCATTTATGAATGGCTAAACCATGAATGGTATTCTCATCACTAAATAGGTTGACTTCACTTAGAGGGTGAGTGAGGTTTATCTTAGGATTTTTGGTTCTAGCAGGAACCATTGCTAATTCAACTTTTCTCTTTTAAGGGGGAATAATTAAAACTAGGCCCAAAGCTATTTCCTTCCCCTTTTCCCTTCATTTTTACTCAATTTGTGGTTGATTCTCTTCTTCATGAGCTTCCTCTTCATCAAACCCATAGACACTAACCAATGCCTCTAAGGCATCTCCCACTATCTCCCTAGGATGGAATGCAATCATATCAATGTACTCAATAGGAGACTCTAGCTTCTTAGACTGGGTAGAAGAGGTTACTCCCTTACCAAGTCTTTCTTCAAGCTTCTATTTTCCTATGCCTTAGGGAATTTGTGCTTCTAGACTCTATGCAACTAGTGCCTCTATTTGTTCTAAACAAGGCCTAGTAAATGGTCTTGGTAAAAATGGTACGATAGAGGATTTAACTACCAAATTTCACTAGCTGGATTCTCATCTCTTATCAACCTAGCTTTAAGTTGAATGTTGTGAGTTTTCAATCTTGCCAAGACCTTAGAAAATTAATATACCTAGATATACATGGTGTCATGGACACTAATTTGATTCTCATACTTCATGTTTATTTATTTGATTCACAACATTATCTTTAAGGTCCTATTGTTTTAACTCATCAATTTATAATTCAAATGAGTCATTGTGCCAAGATATGGTGTCCATAGTATCCCAATTCTATAGAACTATTCTACTAATAGTTAAATGAAATAAATGGAGTAGTCCCTTCCTCTTTTATTTTCATATACTATCAATTACATGTAATAATTGGTACACAATCTCTTATTTATCTAGATTGGTGGGCACATAAATTGGAAACATGAGAGGCTAGAATAGGGTTCCTTTTATATTGATTAGAGTGAAATCAAGATAGAGAAAAATATCTCCAATAAACTCCACATAATTTTTAATTAAGGGAATTACCATCATCATGGGTAACCCTGTAATAGCCTCAAATAAGGTTGGATACAAATATTCATAAATGAATTGAATGTGCTCCATATATTTGAATACGTGTAGTTTATAATAATAATGGGAGACCATCTACCTTCCCTTAGGTGACTATTTCTTGATGTTAGGGATGGTTGTGGTGGCCAATAGGGCATCTAAAAGGTAGGACATCATAAATAAGTGCTGCTAGTCCTCTTATTTATAGCAAAAATTGTTGTTTCAGGTACACACTAATCAATTCTCTAATAAGAGGGGTGAGTCATTTATTGACCATGAAATATGTGTAAGTGACCCATAGTTTGTTGACATAAGGGGTGAAAAGGGCCCTAGATAGTCTAATTAGTAAATTCATGATCATTCTAATCCCTACCCTAAATTAGGTGATAGGGATTCTTCCAGTGGGGTCAGAAAATACATGGGTTCTTGAATATAACCATGGTACTATGGTGGCTTTCAAGTCATTTTGACTTGACCATTGCTTAATTGTGGGTAAATCCACCTAAGGAATGTGGAGTTTCTAATAAATCTCAAAGGCCATAGGGGAAATGTAAACAACCTTATTAAAATAATGTTCATGAATGATAATATCTTGATCAAGCCAAAAATCCTTAAAAATGGGAGCAATAACATCAATATAATGAAGTACCTCTATTTTTACTACTACATGGTAGAGACTGGCCATCTGATGGAGACTATGTCACAATACCTATAGCACATTTTAGTAATCTTTTCATCCTCCTTAGTGATTGATATTAACTCTTAAATGTCCCAAAATATCTTATAGAATTTATTATCCCCAATATTTAATGCTATTATATCTAATACAGTATCCTTGAAGACTCTTTCATCTACATCAAAAGTCAAGTACAGTTCTATGTCTTCTCTATTTTATTTATGGGCTACCATGACTATGAGTTTTGAAAATTACTTAGTAGTGGTATACAAATTGTCTTTAGATCATTTTATACTTATTTAAGTGACAATTAGGCTCTTTCTAGTTTGATTGTGGTTAATTTAGGATATAATTAGGGCCTTAAGTAGAGGTTAGGGATTTTATACAGCTTTAATGGTGATGGTTTACTTGGACTTATGTGAATTCATTCTTGGGATTTTATTTAGACCTTTGCATTTATAAATTTTATTTTTGAGACCATAAAATCTCTAGTTTCATCACCTTATACTCATGTGGCATCCTGCAGGTAGATTCATGCAATTTTTTATAATGCTTTCAAAGAACTAGCCATTGCCTTTTAAAATCTATTTTTTATTTCATACCATATGATCTTCATGCATGGTTGAATGTGGACCATTTATCTTAATTTTGGGACTTGTAAGGTATTCATCCTTATCTATATCGAACCTCATGGTTGTACCACTTTGTAATTTTATGGGCATTTGGATCTCTATGCATCACTAGTCTATGTATTAGCATGCTTTCACCATGTGGTGGTCTCACACTTGCTGGAACTTTGTTGAAAAATTATCCTAGTTCCATATCATTTGATTTTCTTACCTAATCATACATGATTTGTAGATCTTGAAAATGTTCATGAACTTTAATCAGTATTGAGACATATAAAGAACTTAGGCTAAATACTCTAGGCTATAGTTCTATTTTATGTTAATGAACATTAAATGAACTTTAGACCAAAGTTTTTTGGATAAGTTTAAAACACATTAAAAGAGGGCCCTCAAATGAAAAAGGATCTAATGTAATATTTTAACCTATGGTGTTACTATCTTTATAAACATGATAAAACTTTAGATTAAAAGTTTTAAGCTAGGTTTTATGGTAATGGGACCTTGTTTTAAAATAAGTTCATTAGTCTCAAAATACCACGGGGCACATATATAGACTAAGGTTTGCGTCAATGCTTAAAAACATGACTAGATTCTAGCATGGTACTCAAGGTTAGTCTATACAAATCTAAACCTAATTATAAGGATCTTGAGTCTAGACATGGTTTTAAATGAACCAGATTAATGTATAAAAGACCAATTGAGATGAAATTCTTAAGTGCATTTATCTCCTGAGTGAAAATGACTCTTGAGATAAACTTTGATGGTCTTATGGATGTTAATGATAGCCTTAAAAGCATCAATAACATTTGTGTGAACATTAAAATTAAATTTTAATAAATTTTTATATAGGCCTAAAATTTGACAGTGTCATGAATGTCGATGATGGCCTCATGAACATCAAATGATAGGCACAAGAGTGTCAAATTTAAGTCATAATTGTAGCTAGTCTCATAGAAGATTGGGTTAAATATGCTCCACTAGATTATCTCTTATGAGTAAGTGAAAACCATAGATCGTGATCCAAATAGACTCATATTATTGGTCTCTGTAGTCATAAAGTGGATTGAGTTATCTCAAAGCCATATATAGAAATTTAAACTAAGTCATAAGCCTAAGTATTTGAAACATAATAAAATGATGACCCTTTAAATAATTAAAATCATAATGCAAGATCCCATCCCAAAGTCCTTTTTGTATTGAGTTTAAATGTGGGAATTTGACATGGCAACTCCATAGGGTTTCAGAGCTTTGACTCTATTGAACCTATGAAGAGTCCCTAGATTATTGATCTTGACATGGGTTCTTGAAAGCTATTAATTTTGATCCGAGTGATCGATCAAGTTTGGATTGATGTATTAAATCCTTTTGGTTGGGTCTCTTTTGTTTTGTTTTATAAATTACATCTAATGAAGCATGAACTATTGATCCTACAAAGAAGTAAGATATTTAAGTTAGGGCTCAAGATAATGCAAATACATAGGCTAAAGTCTTAGGGCTAAGGTCTTGTTTATGTTAAAAAACATGAATGGGACCTTAGGATTAATATTTTAGGCTAAGTAGTAAGAGGGACCATGAAACGTAAAGTGAGGCCGAACAAGGAAACTAAAGGACCATACAAACATGAAAGTTAGAACTATTTTTGAAACAAAAGGTAATAAAGGAGGGGAAAATATAAAGGGATCAAACATGATTTTTAGGCTATTTCTTGGTCATGTAAAAAAACATGATTAAGTTTTAGTATAAAAATCAAACCTAGTTTATTACATATTTAAAAATGCTCCCACCAATTTTGCTCCCATGAAATTTAACTTTAAATTGAAGAATCTGAGTAAGGGTTTTAGAAGGAGGGTTTTAAGGTTCTCAAAACATGGATCTAATATTGAGTTATTATAGACCAAAGGCTATTAAAATATTTAATGAGGATTAATCTATAAAATTCAAGTGTAATCCACTTGATGAGGGTCCCATGAAACTTATAAATCAAGCATGAAGATCCACTATTAGAAATATTAGGAAAAGTTAAAGCAGGATCATGAACAAATAGGCTACCCTTATTAGGAATGGATGATCTTCAAATACAAATAATCTGCAAAACATGTCAATATTTTAGTTTTAAGGTTTAGAGTTTCATAAGTGTCCCTATTTTATAGAAACAATGGTATGCTAACCTCAACATATCCATGGTGCATCAATTAAGATGAAAACCTAAATCTTATTGAATTGATGATGAAATGGATAGAAGGTAAACATGAAATTAAACCTATGCTACTAGAGGTGATGCACCAATATGGTGTTTCCACTCTATTTGACCTCCCAACAACACTAATGAATAAGACTTATAACTGAACTACTCTTTCCATGTGATTCTAAGCATCAATGTTTCAAATAGAGGCTATGAAATATGATCATAACATGAGGGTCATGAAGACAAGGTATGATTCAAGACACTTACTAGTCAAACTCCACTCCAAGCTCAACCACTAACACCTTCACACACTATGTGACCTGCATATAACAATCTAATATCATCTAGGTGAGGCAAGGATATGCAAAGGGAGAAAAACTACAACTTATGTAAATCAAACATGCATATAACAAACTATATACTAACATGTAGAAGATAAAATAATCCTTTATTTAGTTCAAGAGGCTACAAAGTACAAATTTGGGTAAAATTTCTTCATATACACTAGAGGGATCCATACAATGGTATTCTATCCTCAATTTATAGAAAAATGGAGAAAGTGAGATAAGATAAACATAGGTGGAAAATTGGATAAGAGGTCATGATGACCCTCATTAATTCAATAAACATTTAAAACATTCATTATAGTCCCTCATCTCTCCATGCATGTCTTTAGTTAGTCGATGTCCTTTAATGAGAATGGTGTAAAAAATGCCTTAGTGGAGGCTCCTTCGATTTTTTTTATTACATACTCAGCACGAGCTTTCAAACCTAGTCAACTCCCTCTAATTTTTATAGTTTTAAAGTTTCATTATGCTCTAATTAGTCTACATGGATCATTAATTAGCCTACCTTTCCTTTGTGCATGTTGACTAGGCCAATACCACCAAATCCTCCATAATGGTAATAAATTTTGCCTTATTTATTAAATTTATCAATTATTATGGTGTTTATGTCCCTTAACTTAATAAAAATCCTCTCACACCAAAAAATATCTTTTATTATTGCCAAAATAGGCCTACTATGCAAATAGGCCTAGTCACTTAGTGCTTGTTTCTTAGATGGCCATGAGACCTTCATAGGACTTTGGGAATGGAAAAATTATCATGTTTTAGGTCTAAAATAACATACTACACCATTAATTGTGGCTTAAAATAATTACACATATGTAACTCTACCTCTTTTAGATGACTAGGTCACCTCTCATTGGCCCTCCTAGACTACCCCTTTAGTGCAAACCTATAGAAGTATTTCCAAGAATAATTGTGATTATTTTGTAACCTAATAATTTTTAAAACACCTCATAGTATCCATTTGGATGATTTTAGTTTTTCACTAGGTTCTATACCTTTAATTCAACCTTAAATCCTATAAAAATAGTGTTTCTAGTGTATATATACAGTTATTTATATAGGCCAATACCATGGTTAGCACCTTCTAAGAGTGTCCAAGTATTTTTAGGTGTTTTTAAATCCATTTAAATTAATTTTAATTCCAATTACATAATAATTTTTCCATTAGATCTATATTAGGGTTTAGGGAGGGTTTTAATGGTCTACCATCTTAATTATGGTTCATAGAGTATAGGCCTCAAAATCAAAAATTATTTGCATGGATGATTATCCCATAGACCCATTCAAAATTCCTAAATATATCTTGGTCCCATTCACTTTATATGATTATTTGTGAGTGAAATTTAGTAGAATTCAAGATTTCTACTAAGCATTATTAGTGAGTTGTAGTGTTACATATTATTTATAGAGTTGAGATCTTGAATGAAACTCTTTCCTCTATGTATAGTGAGCACATAGGGGTCCCCAACTCCACAAAATAGCACTTGGACCCACTCATCCTTCCATATGAGATGTGAGCATTGGAGTTGGCAACTTGACATGATAGAATAGGGTAATAGAGCTCAAGAGGGGTAATGAGACCAAGCCTGACCACTTTCTTTCCTTCCTCTACCTAAATCATTATCCTAAGTGTTTGTGCCATCATCACATACATTTTCATTACCTTAAGTATACTTTGGGTGTGGGTTGGATATGCTAAAAGGAGGAGGTTGGGGTTTTGAGGTCTAAGGAATGTTTTAGGCCTAAACTAAGTCTCTAGACTTTGAGTTACCTATAAGTGAATTGCTGACATAAATATCACCATAAAAACCTTTCCCATATATTTTCACCTATTTCACTTGTCCTTATCTTAACATACCACAATGTATACCCTTCTCTCTTGTAGGTCTACCCTTAGTGTCATTGTCTAACTTGAGTGTTTGATTTAGTTAGTGATTTAGTTAGTGATAGATGCCTGAGTAGGACCTATGCCTCTCTTTATATAACATTTATGGGGTTGGAATAACATGTAACATTCTATTATTATCTAACAACAACCTTTGGTACTTTTCCTCACTTTAATTCTACTCTTTGCATACCTCTCACACTCTTGCCTAGGGTTTGTAAGCTTCATGATATAGTTAACCCTAAAGGGATAATTCTTGAAATTTCGTCTTAATTTTATGGGTTTTTTCCTCATTTAATATACTTGAACATAATAACTTATTTATTATACATCTTCAAATCCTCATCATTCTCCAAGAGGTTTAATTTGTCTCTATTTTCCATATATAGGCCGTACATGCCTATTAGGCATAATTAGGCCATTAAGCTATCCATTGCTTATCTAAAACGACCAAAGCACATAATGTAGGTTTTAAAATATTAGGAAAAAATTAAATATAATTTTTTTAATCATTTCACTTCATCTCCTTTCATGGTATCTTAGACTTTCACTCTCTTACCCATGACCTTGCATGTAGGTACCAATTATGGATTTTTGACAGTGTGAGAGAGTGGGTTTCTCCATTCATGACAATATTATCTACATTTATATCCATTTATAATTTTATATATGGGTTTTATCAATATAAATTCACTCTTATCACCTTTAATACACCCTAAATAGGACCGATGTTTAACTTGTTCTCCATCTATAGTTAGGCATGTAGGATGCAGTTATGTATTTTTGAATGTGTGAGCCCATTTGGGAGGTGATTTAATGTTTTTTTTGTTTCCTTGTGTTCCATAATAATTTTTATGACCCTAATTAGTTCATATTACCCCATAAACCTTCTTAACCTAATCACATTATTCGTATCTCTTTGACATTGCAGTTATAGTCATGTGTGTACTCAATAGGATTCTTGATTGAGCTTGTCTTCTTGGGTGAGTTGATTGTGTTGGTATTAATTTTACTTTGATATATCAATATAATATAATTATTAATATGTATTTATGACTCCTAATTATTCCTCAATACCTTCTATGCACCATCCCAATAGCCAACACTTCATTTGATTAGTTTGCATAATAAGCCTAATGGGACTATGAGAGCTTGTCTTTCAAGGGCTGAGGATGAGAATGGTTTTTTTTGGATAAGAGGTAGTGAGTAATATCAGATAAATATTATTTAAAATTAATAAAATATGAATATCATGTGTGTTTAAAAAAAATTGATGATTCTCTATAGCTACACTCCTCACACTTAGAAAGGAGATGACACAATATGCATGGCAGTCACCTTAGAATAGGGATTTGAGGGATTTATTTGGTTTGATGACTCCAATGAGTGTTTAGGGAAGATGAGGATTTAAATAAATTAAATAAACCCTAAACCCACTTTAAAATATTAATCACTTCTATATTTATGCTTTTAAGGCTCTCCAACATGAGAAAACATTGCCTATAACCCACAAATATGATAATATGGAGATTTTATTGCTTTCTAGGGATCACATGTGTCAAATAGTACCATATAATTATGTATATGGACTATTAAAAACCTTTAAATACACATATAATTTTTTATTTCATCAAACAAACCATAAATACATTGAAACTATTCCAAGGATTACCCTGTGTTGATGTATGAGACAAATCTAGTTTCTTGATTTCTTAACATTTGTTCATAAAACATGGGGCATCAATATTGAAACTAATGCCATTAATTGGAAGGCCATTATATGCCTTCCATTTTTCCAACATCTAAACTCATCGTCTTCTCTATCTTGTATGTACTAAGAAAGAACATGACTGGTTGTTGAAATCTACCAAGGAGAATGATGGAGAGAAGGGGCCAATTTTTGCCATGTTTGAACTGAAAACTAATAAATTAACTTTCTTGATGCTTTCTCTGAGTTCCCTCTAAATATTTATAATCTCTATGATCATGAACATACTATAAATATTTGTACAAGCCTAAAATCACTTGTAACATATAACTTTCCTACATTTTCTCATGTTTTAGATCTTGAAATGCCATTGGTGAGCAGGAAGAGGGAAATAAGAAAATTAAGAAACATTTATAAACATAATTTACTACTATGGAAATCCTAAAATTCACATTTACAAGAGTGTGGGGCCCTTTTGGTGAATGAAATATGTGTTTGATTTCTACAAGGACCCTTTTATTCATAAAATCACATTGTCATAACATTATGATTGAAATGAGACCCTTTTGGAGACATTTTTAATATAACGTGACATATAAAAGGTATGATTTTTTATAGGTTTATAGCATGAATCCTATATCACATAGCATGTTTGAAAATAATTTCATGACCTTAGGGGCTTATTTGAGCTTAAAACATGCTTGACACATAAACTTTGTAGAATGACCTTGAATATATCATTAGATTTCATGTCAAGGATAAAAAATGGCTTGGACACCCTTATATCATGCCAACAAAGGTCCCTTCTCAAGAAGAGGCTAAGACGTGTAGAAATGCCATAAAAAAAAGAAACCTTAAACTCTCCAAATTACCTTAATTTTTTCTAAAGCACCTTACCATTATAAAACAAAGCATATATCATCCTCTAGCCTTCAAAAGGCACTTGACACCCTTCCACTCACCCAAGGACAACCATAAAAACTTAGTACATCATCTAATGACTTAAATATGTCATGACATGAAGATCTCTTAAGCAATGTCTAACACATATAATGACACCTTAAACCATGATAAAAGGATTCAAATAAGACCAAAAAAGGACATAAAAAGGCATGAAGACCACCATGTATAATATTAGAGTGGTGTTATGAGAAATTTTTAGATTGTAGGTGCTGAAATTTGGCCTAGGAAGACAAATTATCAACACTTATATTCCATCATTGGTATGTCATCCATAATATGGAACCTAAACATCTTGGGTTTTCTATTACCCACTACCTTATCACTTCCATCCCACAAGTTCAGTTGCATGAAGGCTTTGAAAATCATACACTTCCTCAATAATTTAATGAGCTATTGTACTTGACCCCTTTTATCATGTTCTATAGGTGTCCATGATATGTGTAAAATAAAATGCATCTAGTTTCCATAATTATGAAAGTGATATATATATATATATATATATATATATATATATATATATATATATATATATATATATATATATATATATATATATATATATATATATATATATATATATGTACCCTCATGGGTGTGTCCCATTAGAAAAAATCTTACCTACATAGTGTTGACTAAGGTATGCTTATTTTTTTTACTTGAAGCATTAACTAGTTACAATAAGTGGATTAGTGGTTATTTTGTTATTGAATTACTTGTACTAACAACAATTTAATTGCTTCATCATGGATAACTTTTTATTCATACCCTTTACAATTATCATGCACTTCATTTTTAATAGTGAAACATGAAATGATTATTTGGATGATCCACAAGTGTAAAATAAATTAACATACTCATCAATGATGGGTTATTAAAGCTTCTTGAGACATAAATCCAATGATGTGACTATGTAGTTTCCTCCATGTTTAACAAATGGTAGGCT
>JARHVA010001444.1:2787500-2795000 GCA_037957365.1 Torreya grandis
CAATAAATTAGAACTTATCTAGAATTTATTGTTTTGTATAAGACACTTTTTGATTATATGAGTTTTGTATGCATTTAATTATCAGGAAACATTTTTTGCTCATGTACTTCTAATTTTTGGTTCACCTTGAAACGTATTGAATACATGCATAATCATACATGCTCATATCTGAAACATATTAATCTATTATAATTAATCATAGATGGAAGATGTTATATGAAGGTGGATTGTTTCTTTAATTAATTTCTTTTTATAGGAATGGTTAACGAGATAGTTGTTCATTGTTCTTAATATATTTCTAAGTAAATGTATGGCTAGAAATTAATAAAGAAATAGTAAAAGTTATATGAACTAAATATGTTTCCTTTACTTTAACCTTACATTTGATTGAATAATCGATATGAAATAGAATATAATCTTGGATGCAATATACTTTCAATTACATTAACTTCTTTTTTATTAATTATATCACATTGGCTATTGCCAATATAATATCGTTAACATAGATTCTATTATAGGATGCCAATGAATATTATATGTTGAATAATGAAGTTTATCATAAATGTGTCATTGTTTATTTAATCAGATCATGACATTCATGCTTATTAATTAAGTGTTGTGTGAATTTAAAAGGATATGTTAGCAATGGTTTATTGAACTTTGGGCCACAAGTTAACAACCTTGGTTGGTATCACTTGAATAAATATGAGTATGATGCTTTGGTTTCCATTTTACTCTTGATCATGCTCTCTTTTATGTAATGATAATTTATGTTGTATACTTATGGGAATTTAGTAGAATCTTTACATGTGTTTAAATTGGTTGTTGGTTATTACTTATGTTTTTTTTAAAAATCATACCTAATTATAAAATTAGTATAACATTATATACTTTACTCATTTAAAATACGTATTTAACCAAAATAATATATATGATGTTTAGAGTTATCCATTCAATGAGACTAAAATTAACTACTTAACCATCCTTGATTAGAACCAAAACCCTTTGAGGAGAGTGAGGTATTCACCAAGGGATAAGGACCTATAAATGGTCCTATGTGGAAGAATTAGTGCCACATATGATTCTTGAGACCTATCTATATATGTGTATATGATGTGCCTAAATCCCATAAACATCCTTAAGGAAACTAGCTTCCCCATAACACCCTTTTTTAGTAGTTACACCTAGATAATTACCTCATATCACCTTTTTTGGTCCTAATTTCACATGCATGAGTATGTTGAATGAGTATCACTTGGTTCAGAAAGCAAGGTATTAGGTCCAACATGCATCCAAAAATTTACTTTGATATATAATTCCAATTTTTTTGGGGGTTTATAAAATATAATATCAAAACTAGTTTGTTGCTCTAGGGATCTTTGAGAATGAACATTTTAAGTCTATAATATGTTGAATTATTACTTTGTAACTTATCAAGAGGTTTAGAATGAGATCGAGTTTGTGGAAACATCTATAATAACATGTACAATGTCAATTTAGCTAGAGGTAGAGGTAGAGGATGAGGTAGGGGTCATAATGGTTACATCCCCATTTGAAACCAAGAAGAATTGCTAATAAATAAGAGTGAAAGTAAAAAATAAGGTTTGTAATATAGATGTAGTCAGTGGTAATCTAGTTGACAAGCATGAGTAAATCCTTAGTGTAATTTTGACAGCCTTAAAAACTCTCTAAGGAAAGATCAGCAACCAAGAATAAACATTGAATAATCTTGAAGGAGTGTCCCAATAAGAAGTATCCATATTAAAAATGGGCCAAATAGAAGGACCTATAATCTAAGAGCTAACCTTCACCATATTTGACCCAACTATCAAAAAGATGAAGAATCTTCTACCACCTACCTTTTCTAGTGAGGAATCAGGTGATGAAGCTAATGCATAGCTGGTATAGTTGCAAAAATATTTTAACCTATGTAACATGTCATCAAATGTGAAATCAAGGGTAGAAACTTATTATCTAGTTGGACCTATAACTTTGTGGTGGAATTACCTTTGTGTTATTCAAGGATATTAGTGAATAGACATAACCTTGTTAGTTTTTGAGACAGTTTTGGAAAAGATGCCTGAATGAAAATTATAAAAAGCAAAAAATCATTGATTTTCAATTACTAAAGTAGGAAAACATGTCTACTTTTGAGTATGAGAAAAATATTTTAAATCTATTACATCATAAAAATTATATGCATGATGAGGAAAATAAGATCACTAAATTCAAACTTGAGCTCAAGGAGATATTGATGTATGACATCAATATGACAAAATTGAGAACCATAGTAGTAGTTATTGAATGAGCTCATAGGGATAAATAAAAGGATAAGTCTCACTAAAAGGCAAGGTAGGAATTCAAATCATATAGGAAACAATCTAATTCCAAAAGTCTTTCTCCCCTGAACAAGAAATTTCAAAAATTAGACAAGAATTGGATATTTTTTAATAATAATAAGATTTTTAACAAATTTTTTAATCAAAACAAAAATTTCAAGTCTCAGGGTTCATATAAATTTGGTTATTTTAAGAAGGAACAACATAAAAATAACCAATGTGGACTAACCATGGGTGCTAATATTATTTTGATAGCTCCATCTAGACCTACTGTTTGTTGGAAATGTGGTGATAACCACTATAAAAAGTATTGTCTCAAGCTGAAATTGGGCTAATAAACCAATCATAGGTATACACTACTATTGATAATACTAATGTTGATTTGTAAGATACCCCAAATTGAACTAGAGATAGTATAAATTAGTTTCCTTTAACTATTGTAATTGATTTAGGTACAACCAACTATTTTATATCTCCTTTTATTACTAAATAATGTAAAATTAAACCTATATTGATAAGAGAAGGTTGAGAGTTTAAGTTTGGTACCGGTAAAAGTGTACCTATTCCTGAATGCTTGGAATAAGCTAAAATTTATCTCGACATCTTCAAGACCAAGGTATACCTATTCCTAACATCATTAGGATCTTATAATCTCATTCTTGGAATGGATTAGATGCAAGAACACCAAGCCATGCTTGATTACATTGAAAAAAAAGTTTAGTGCATTAATAACCTTAGGCAACTTATATAAATGTAAGGTATTTAAGTGCCTAAAAGGAAAAAAAAACTTTTAGCTTTGTAGTTGAAAAGGGATGTTAGAAAGGGATACAATAATTACATAGTCTAGCTCCAAGAATAACCCAAAGAAAAGAAACTAGTTCACACAAATTTTCATATGTTGAATGAGTTCATGGATGTCTTCCCCAAAAAGCTACCTAGCCTACCACCTAAGCATGAATTTGAATTTTCAATTGATATAATTTTGGGATCTACTCCTTCATCTAAGGCTCCCTATTACATGAATATGGTGGACCTACAAGAATTAAATCTACAACTATAAGAAATTTTGTATAGTAGAAGAAACCAGCCATGTGTGTCTCTTTGGGGTGCTTCAATGGTCTATATCAAGAATAAAGATGGAAAATTAAGAATTTTCATTGATTATTTCCTATTTAATAAAGTAAAAATTAAAATGGATATCCTTTGCTAAGGATAGATGATTTGTTTGACCAAATGAAAGGTGTTTTAGTCTTCTCAAAGATTGATTTAAGATTAAGCTACCATCAATTGAGGATCAAAGAAGAAGACATTCATAAAATAGTATTTCAAACACAGTATGGACATTATGAGTCCATGATACTACTATTTGGCTTAAATTATACTCCTTCAACATTTATGAAACTTATGATTAACATGTTTAGAAACTTTTTGGATAAATTTGTGCTCCTATTTCTTGATGATATTCTTATTTACTCCAAGAATGAAACTAAACATTATCAACACATTTGTTTAGTCTTGCATAGATTAAGACAACATAAGATTTATGGAAAACTCTCTAAGTATGTATTTTATGAATATAAAATTTGTTACTTGGGACACATTATTTCAAAGGCTAATATATTGTCGATACATTAAAGATAAAAGCCATTCAATACTGGCCTACTACAAATGTGAAGAAAGTGTGCAACTTCATGGACTTGGCTGTTTATTAATGGTAGTTTGTGGAAATTTTTCCAGCGTAGCCAATCCTATCAAATTTTTGTAGTAAAAAGGAAATAAATTCATATGGATGTTCAATGTGAGGAGTATTTTACAAAGTTTAAAGTGCTACTAATAACAACACCTATTCTTATTATTCTAGACCCAAATGGTAATTTTAAAGTATGGGTTGATGATTTTAAAGAAGTATATCAAGGAATATTGACTCAAGGTGATAAAATTGTGGTTTACAAGTCATGTAAGTGCAAGGAATACCAAAATAATTATCCCACACATGACATGGATCTTATTGTCATTATTCATGTGCTTAAATAATGGAAATATTTTCTACTAGTAAAATCATTTTAGGTGAATTATGATCATTGTAGCATGGAATACTTGTTCTCTCAAGATGTTTTAAATTTTAACCAATGTAGATGCTAGAAATTTTTAATAAATTTTGACATAGACATATATTATGTCAAGGGTAAGGAGAATTGTGTTGTTCATATACTATATAGATGAAAGTATCTATTGCCTTATCAGTTCTACAAATAAATTTGATAAGTATTGGGTTAGAAAAATAGCTTGGTAATGAATTTTCCATGATGTATGAGTATGTTTGGATGATGAGCCTTTAGTAAATAAGTTTGTTGTGTTTTTAGTTGAAATAGATGGCCTTGTAATGCATAAAAATAGAATTTATGTTCTTATGGTAGGTGACTTGAGAAATTATTTGTTAAATGAAGTACATACAATACCTTATTATGTTCATTTAGGTATCATGAAGATGACACATGAGCCGAGAAAGATTTATTTTTGGCCTGGAATGAAACACGATGTCACTAATTTTGTGATGAAATGGTTGGAATGTGAGTGGGTTAAGGCTAAACATTTCCATATTAGAGGGCTATTGTACCCTCATGATATTAAAAGATGAAAGTGGGATGTAATCTCACTTGACTTTATTGTAGGGATTCCTAAATCCCAAACTAAGCATGGCACCATACTTGTGGTAATTGATAAGGCCACCAAATTTGGCCACTTCATTATTGGAAATATAATGGATGATTCTTCTATTTTTGTAGAAAATTTTGTGAAAAAAGTGGTTAGACTTTATGGCTTACCTAAAGTGATTATTTTAGATCATGATAAATTTCTTACCTCAAGGTTTTGGTGAACTTTGACTTTAGACTTTAGAATTCAGTTAAATTTTAGTTCTTCATATCATCTAGAAATAGATGGTAAAACTAAAAGGATCAACTAAGTGATTGAGGACATGCTATGAATGTATGTCATGGACAAAAAAGTGAAATGAGAAGATTACCTCCATTTTTTTTGAGTTTCCATATAATAATTCCTATCATTATGCAATTAAAATGGCACCTTTTGAAGTTCTATATGGGCAAAAGTGCATAACTCCACTTGGATAGGACACCTTGAAAAATAGGGTTGTTGTTGGTCTTGATTTATTATTGAAATATGATAAATAAATGGAATTAATAACACAAAATATTAAAGTGACATCTGATTGACAAAAGATTTGTGTTGATCAAAATAGGACTCTACATGAATTTAGCATGGGTAACAAAGTTTTTATGCATGTTAGACCATAAAAAAGCTTAATAAAATTTGGTAAAACTCCCAAGATATCTCCATGATTTATCGAGCCCTTCAACAATATGGATAAGATTAGTCCTATTGTTTATCAACTAGATCTCCCTCCTCTATCAAGGATTCATGATGCATTTCATGTTGCTTTACTAAGAAAATACATACATGATCCCTCTTATGTTTTAAATTGGAAACATCTAAAGGTCATAAAAGATAAAAATATCTAGTTAGAACTAGTTATAATCTTAGACTATCATAGTGTTAAGTTATGAAAGAGAGACATACAATAGGTTTTAGTTCAATGAGACCCATTGAGAGAAAGAAGCACTACTTGGAAAGATGCACATCTTTTCAAGGAGCATTATGCATGGTTGTTTGATTAGTTTTTGAAATGACTTGATTTCAAGGGTGGGAGGATGTTATTACCTAAACTTTTTAATGATTTGATAAATTGTTTAAACTTTATTGTTATTATTATATAACTAACTTATGTATTTCTTTACCTAGTTGGACTATATTATTGGAATTGATGCAATGATACTTTGACTATAGTTTGATGACATGTCATGTTTTAAATTTCATACATGATGATTATATAGATTAATTTTTGTAATTAATATTTTGATATAGTTATGTAATTATTTTATCAATTATCAATTAGGTACTATTGGTGTATATTATATGGTTGCAAGTACTGATATATGAGCTAGTCTGATGTTGGCATTAGTGTATTAGGGTATCAAAGTGATTCTTGAGTAGTTGGATGAGTTCTTATAGGTATCTATGTATTTCATTTATTTTCTTATCATTGGACAATCTTGATTGTTTTATTTATTTTATCACTATTTTGTCATTGTGCATTGTCTCATCTTGTCTTATGTACCATATCATACCACTATTTATTTATTACATGATTGTATTGGTATTTTTTGGTTTTGATGTTCACATTTATATAAATTCACTATAAAATTATTTTCTCTCCCCCATAAAACTCCTTGGCAATCTAAATTCATGTGAATTCTCCTTTTCTAAGACATGGAATCCCTAGGGGACTTACCTAGACCTACCCCCATGACACCCCACCTCATATGGATTATTTTATAACAAATTGAAGATTTTATATAAAAAAATTAATACATACAAAGCTGAGAGATATACAAAACACACTAAAATATTATTGATTCTCATACTATTTCATTTAAACATTACAAATATATGGGATGATATTTCATATAACCAAGGATTTTGAGATCCCTATAACATTTATTCTAAAAAACCTATAAATCTCGTAATAATAAAACCAAACCTATATGTGACAATATAATATCTTACCATATTATCCATACGCTTATGATTAACCTCTAAATAAACCTATTAACAAATCTATTAATGTTTTATAATAATATTAAATTAATAATGTTTCACACTATACCTCAACATTAACCCCCTTGTGAACATTTTTAATCACATACACACACCCTTAATGTGAGCATTAGGAGAATATACATCTTCAAGAACTGGCCTGAACAGAATCATATGCCAACATATACTTTTAGGTCTATATACTACTTACATGATCTTTCTGCACATGACTACTACTATGGAAAGGAATGCATCCCACATTTACATTATGTGACCATACGTACATGTCATTTGGGGTCATATCCATAAAAAGTTAAGTCAATCATGGGATATCTATAGTTAGCTTCCCTTTTATACAACTATTTGCCACATTTCATTATATCCACATTCTTCCTTTTCTCCAAATCTCAGAGGATGTCTAAATAAATAGGATAATGAAAATACACACAAATATAAAAATGAAATATCATGAGAAATATATTCTCAT
>JARHVA010001444.1:2800000-2830000 GCA_037957365.1 Torreya grandis
CTTTTATGTTTCATATTTTTTTATATGATTTTTCTAGTTATATTATTATTTTGTAACCATATGATTAAATGATTAAGTTATTATTTGTATGTTTATATGCCTATGATATAGATTGGTATACAGGGTAATATAAGATGACCATACACTTGGAGGGTTTCCAAGTTGGTTATTTTAATGCTATGAACATGGATTTAGTTGTTAAATCCATTGATATATCCTTTGATCATCCTTTAGTGTATATCTACACTCCCTATTTATATTGATGTTAGGTTTGGTTATTTCTATCTCACCTTAGAATGGTGTTTGATTGTCACTTGCCTATGTTACATTTTATTTGTGTTGAGATGTCTAATGGTTCAAAATTTGACTTGTCCAAAATCCTTTCTTGACCCTGGTTGTCAAAACCACCATCTAGCTAATGATTTGGTGGTAAGGGCCATCGATGGTTAGGCTCATAGTTTTAGTTGGAAGGGTTTGTCTAATTTAATTACATGTTATTCCATTTAGATGATCTCACACATAGGTATGTAGTAATTGGTAATAATTTATTATATATTGGTTATATGTTATTAACTTATTTATTTATCATTTCATATAATATGGTTCATGAATATAGTTATTATCTTATTTCATCTGATATTGGTTGAGTTATATTAGTGATTTATGATATGTTAACCCTGTAAATGAAAATGGAATATGTAGAAAGAGGAAGTAAAAGCTTATAATGTTGATTATGTGGTAAGATGTGGAAGTTGCATTATGTTTTATAAAGGTAATTCATTTACATATACTTGAGTTTTTTCAAGATGTTTACATGGACATCATTTTTGTTACTAACTTAAAATATTCCTTTGATAATATTAGTGAAACATTAATCTCTTGTTAAGTTATATAATTTTATTTAGTTTTGACAAGAATACTTATGATAAATTTAAGTAGGGGTTTAATTAGGCATATATATTATTTAACTTGATGTTAAAGCATACATAAGTATGTTGGTTTGACTTGTTGGTAAGTTAGAATCTCAATTAAATGAATGTTCATTATTGAATTATTTAACTATCTTTACTTTATCAATATACAAATACTTATGATTTATTTTATATATGTTGTTTTAATCTTTGAAGAAGTAAATAATATATAAATTTTTATTAGATGTTTTCAAGTGTACATGGATTATATAAATTTGTCTACTTAAACTTAATGCTAGTATATGTAAAAAACAAAAATAAACTTCTCCCTCTTACATACCTCAAACCTAAATGGTTGCATATAAAAGTATGTACATTATTTTTAATTATTCTATTACTATTGATCTCTTTTTTTAAAACTTCAATATTAGATACATTACTAAAATGAGTAATGTCTTGAGTTTGATTATTATGCTTATAGCTACCTAATATGTAATTAAGATGAAATTGAACATTGTAATAAACTTTCTAAGTAGGTGAAAGAAGCTATCTTAGATTACTTTTATTATGGAATGGAATATTTTAGTGATGTATTGTCCCTTACTTGATGCTTATAGAAATGAATAATGGTTGAATGTATACATGTTGAACTTTATTCCTATGAACTAAGTGTATTATCATCTTCTTCTTGATGGCTAGACTTGAGTTTACTATTGTTTCATGACGTGATCAACATTATTTTATAGGATATCCTTTAATGGAACATTTTATTTTGGTTTTAGTCAATTGAAACTTGGTTGTAATTTCTTGTTTTGTATAAGACACTTGCTGATTGTATGAGTTTTTTATGCATTTAATTATGTGAAAACTTTTGTTTCTTATATTATTATAATTTCTAGTTTACCTTGAAACCTATTGAACACATGCATAATTCATACTTTCTCATATCTAAAACATATTAATCTATTATAATTAATAATACTTGGAAGAGGTTGTATGAAGGTAGACTGTTTCTTTAATGAATTGCTTGTTATAGGAATGGTTAATGAAATAGCTATTCATTATTCTTAATAGATTTTTAAGTAAATGTATGGGTAAAAATTAATAAAGCAAGCATTAAAGTTATATGAATTGAATATGTTTCCTTTAATTTAACCTTAGAGTTGATTGAATAGTCAATTTGAAATAGAATATACTCTTGGCTACATTGAACTTTCAATTACATTAAATTCTCTTTTATTAATTATATTGTATTGGCTATTAGCAATATAATATCATTAACATGGATTTAATTATAGGCTATCGATGAATCTTATCTAATGAAGAAAGAAGTTGATCATAACTCTATCATTATTCATTTAATTAGATAGTGGCATTCATGCTTATAAATTTAGTTTTGTGTGAACTTAAAATAATATGTTAGCAATGATGCAGTGAAGTTTGGGCCATGAGAAAGTTAACAACCTCAGTTGGTAGTACTTGAATAAATTTTCCTACAATGATTTTGATTCCATTCTATTTTTGATTGGTTTTATTTTATGCAGTGATAATTTATATTTATACTCACGGGAATTTAGTATAATATCTACATGTGTTTAAATTGGTTGCTAGTTACTAATTATGATTTGCATTTATAAAATCATACCTGATTATGAAATTAGCACAACATTATTTCTCATACTCATATTGAAGAGCTATTTAACCAAAACAATATCAGAAGATGTTTAGAGTTATCAATTTGGTTAGACTAAAATTAACTACTTAACCATCTTCGAGTAGAACCAAAACCTACTGAGGACATTGAGGTATTTACCAAGGGCTAAGGACCCATAGATGGTCCTATGTGGAAGAAAAGGTTCCACATATGGTTCTTAGGACCTATCCATGTATACATACATTGATATGCCACAAAACCCATAAACACCCTTAAGACAACCTGCTTCCCATATCACCCTTTATGAGTAGTTACCCCTAGCTAATTACCTTAGATCACCTCCTTTGATTTTGGTTACACGTACATGAGTACACTGAATGAGTATCACTTGCTTCAAAAAATGAGGTATGGGGTCTGACATCCATTCAAAAATGTATTATAATATATAATTCAATTTATTTAATTTTTTTTGGGGGGGGTGTTAAAAAATTCCACTTTAATGTGAGCTTTCCATATGTTATAGTTTGATCCATTAAGCATTTGTGATTCATCTAGTACCAAATTAGGAGAAGCCATTCCTTATTTTTAAAATTGACACTATGACACTTAGAAAAATATTAAATTTGAACCTTTTTAAATGTGAATTTATACTCTATTTGAAAATAAAGTAAATTTCAAGTATAACCAAATAATAATTATTAAGATTATTTCTAAACAAAATAATAAAATTTTCAAATATTGTAACAAAATAAAGTGTCGCAAATGTCACAAAAATATAATAATGTAAGAATAATTATTAAAAATGAACCTTATTTAATGTTAATTTTAACTTTATTTGATATTAAATCAAATTACAAGTTTAAACAAATAAAATTTGTTCAAATATATTATGAACAATGCAAAAAATTTAAAGCAAATGACATTAATTGATCACAAGAGTCTAAACAACTATCTAACCACTATGATTAAAATGTGTTAAAACTATAATATAAGGTTTAAAAATACAAAATGGACTACTCCAATTCATTTAGAGTGTGTTAAAACCAAGGAATCGACTAGTCACATGACTATGCTCAACAACATATACACTAGGTCAAATGTTGTAATAAGGTTTATAGGTCTAGGGTTTTGTACATGAGAAAATTTAGCACGAAAACAAAAAAATATAATTACAAATTAATTTTTGAATAAAAATTAGATTTCAAATAGGGTTGTATAGGTTTTAACACAAGACCCCACCCCCCCCCCCCCCCCGCCCCCTCTTTTGCATATTTCTATCAAAAAGAATATTTCCAACTCTTCTACTCCAAATCTTAGTGATAATACATGCAAGATTTTATTTTTAAATCTTATTTAATTAATTTTTATTTTTTTTAAATAAAAAATATTTAAATATGTACATGTAAAAAACTATATTGAAATTATTAAATTAAATTTTTACATTTTAGTTAAGAACAAATTCTAAAAAGGAAGGTGGGACCCTTGGTCTTGCTTTCATAGAATATTATCATTTTAATAAAACAAATATTTATTAAATTCTTTTAAAAAAAATTATACATACTATGGAAATGTGTTTTAGTATAGGTATGACACTTAGGTAGATGCAGGGGTGAGAACATTAGCTGAAATGAGCCTTCTCAGGCTCTATAAATTGGTATACACCATTCAAATCATGTAATGAAGCATCTAGAAGCATAAAAAACATATTTTTCTACCAAATATTTTTTTATGATTTTAAAATCCATTAAAACCATATAATGGCACCCATATGAGGAATAAAAAATCTCAGAAGCATCACTAGAGCATTCTTAGGATTTACAAGGGTGTTTAGATAGGATAAAACATGTAGATTTTTACCCTAAAATAGAGAGGAAAATGAAACAACACCAAAAAAAATAAACTAATTTTTTAACCTTGAAAAGGCCATACATGGAGCCTAGGTGGATCAATAAAGAAAAATAAATCCTCCATATGATATTCAAGGTGCTTGAGGGGATAATGATAGGAAGGTCGAACTCTAGAACAACTCAAACTGGTTATAGAAGCTTTGAAGTGATTTTTTTTTAAAAAAAATTATAGGCACCAAAGGTCATATAAATATGAAAATTGCATTGATCAAGTTATAAAAAAATATTATCTTATATTCAAAAATAAAATTTGGATGCTTTGAAATTCTTTTGAGGTATTTACAATGAATATTTTGTGCTTAAGATCTGAGATAGAGTCCCCCAAAGTGATCAAAAATAAATTTTCAAGGAAAATAAAATATCATTAGAGGTGTTTGAGTGATCCGCATAATAATCACAATTCCTTTCCAACCAATTAACACATCCCATGCTCTTATTCTATGAAATAATTCATGTATAGATATATGAAGTAATATACACAAGTGATCTATATATGAAATTAGTAAAAAAAAAGAACATAGAGAAAGATGATGACATGAGAATTTAATATGAAAAACCTCAAAGAGGTAAAAAACCACAAATTAATATTTTCATATATTTGAGAAACTTTAATTGTACCAAATAAAAAGCCTTCAACCTCTCACTTCTTCTCAAACCATTCTTCACAGAACTCTCTTTGTAATGATATTTGCCACACACAAATATACTACAATGTCACAATATTTTATTTGTGTAATTTACCAAACATCAAAATCATTTTTATATTGGGGTGTGTAAGTGGATCATTGTAACCAATGGGTCCAATATATTTTTATTAGGAAATTGTTAATCCTAATAGTAATTTGTACATCATAATATAAATAATTATGGAAGTAAGAATTCATTATTATAGATAGTTAGTAAGTTAGATATATTTGGTTAGTAATTAGTAACATAATATTGTTACAATAACACTATGATTATATGTAAGTTGTTATATATTTTTACTCATATAGAAATTGAGATATTCGTGTGAGAAATTGATGGAGATATGATCTCCCCAATCATAGGAAATACCTTTCCTATATATTTGTAATATATTATAAGAGTTTTGTATGTAGAGTCAAAATATGTGGAATAATAATATGATGTGTTTAAAATAATATCAAGTTTGGTTGGGTTTCATCTCTTATATTTTCTATGATTTGTACTTAGATCTAAACCAACACCATCATCTAGTATTAGAGTGAGTATTCTTCTATGAATTTAATATGGATTATTAAATCATGAAGGGATAATCCTTTGGAATATTATCCTTGTAGATACAATTTTGAGATTGCAGTATATGTTGGGTCATCTGAGTAGTTATAATTGGCACTCCAAATAAGTCATGTGTAGCTCTGTGGGATCAAAGACTTCAAAAAATAGTTTAATTTATAAGGAGAGAATTTCCACATTGTCATTACTGAGAATTCTGAGTATATCTTCCTCACATATCTCATAAGATTGACGATTCATGTATTACAAGGGATAAAGTGATTAGTAAGGAGGGCTTCTCCTCCAAAGTTTGATGGTTGGGGTGGATTACTGGAAAACCCACTCCCAAGGCTAGGCTTATTGACTATTAGGAGAGCACCTCAGAGGAAGCCACCTAGGAGGAAGAGTAAAAGGAATTAGAAGTTTAAGAAATATCTAAGGATATTGAAGGTAAGCATGAGACAAGGGAATTTGAGGTCACTATGGAGGATGGTGCTGACATTGCAAAAAATGATGACAAAGAGGGAAAGATGTATGTGGAGAAAGATGATGAGGAAACTAAAATTGAGATTGGTTTGAAAGCTAAAATTGTTTCCCTAAATGGTCACATACAGAAACTGGAGTAAAACTTCACCATTGGGCTTTGGAATTCTATTCTCCTAAACATGTCTATGCTGAAGGAATTGGGTAATACTACATCTACTATCAATGTGGATAACACTGATAAATTTAATGACCTCATCAAATCTATGGTTATGTAAGGAGATACTTCTATTTCTCTCATTTTTCTATTTCATGTTTTATTTTAGTTTGTTGTGTCTTTTGGTACATTGATCGTGTCATTTCTTGTCAGAAGGCATCTTTTAGTCTAATTGCCTTCTTGGTTTCTCTACTTCTATAAGGGTTCGGCCCCTAGTCTACCACCTTATATAATAAAAAATGATCTTTTAATTAATGCATGAATCTTATAGATAATAATAATTATAGTCTTACTATTAGTGTTATTACATTAAAATATAAATGAAACTAAAGAAATATTTGAACCAAACCCATTTTCATAGAAAATTTAATATCACAATAGATTTTACAACATATTTAACCCTTTTAAAATAACATAACACATTATTTATAGATTCAAAATAATGGGGCTCATATCTTAGTCACACACGTCCCATCCTAGGCCATAATAGCCTAAAATAGTTAACTAAATTATACCAAAATATCCCCTATCCTAAAACAACTAGAGAATATTATCTAGGGTACACTAA
This sequence comes from Torreya grandis, assembly GCA_037957365.1. Lineage (NCBI taxonomy): Eukaryota > Viridiplantae > Streptophyta > Pinopsida > Cupressales > Taxaceae > Torreya > Torreya grandis. Next base: position 2,806,977 of record JARHVA010001444.1, read on the forward strand.
GAGATAATAAATAGAAGGATAGAGGTGGGCCACATCCTAACTACTTTGGTAGGCCTCGTTGATCCTTTGATGATTGATCAATGAGATTGGTGTCATGGTTGAGATTCTTCTAGTTGATAGGTGGCTCTCAAAATATGAAAAATGACTAACTTAGTAGTTTATTGAGAGCTTTGAGTGGGGTATCCAAATATAATTTCACCTCTTATATGTGGATAATGTTCATTATGTATTTTATGGCTAACTCCAAGATAGATTTAACCCCTATATTATTTAATTTTTCTAATTTTATCTTCATGATCTCATTGTGGTGCACCAAATTGAACCCAAATTCATCTATTCCTAGAAGGGTACCCTTAGAGTGGAAGAATACTAAAATGTTGACATTTTAAAAATAATTAAGGATTAGGTCCTTAATTATCTCTATTATCTTGATGGTCACCTATGTTATTCTTAATCATTCCTCAATGTATGATCTCATACCTCCTGTAAATGTTTGGTGAAAGTTTAAGTCTACAAGGTGAATCAACTTTAATTTTGGGAATACCCCTTTATTGATGATAAAAACCAACTTATTTCACTTATTATCCACCTTGATAATAATTCCCTAATATTCCTTTGTCCTTTTAATTAACTCTTTGCTTTTATAAAGGGCTCTAGTTACTTCCCTGAGGATGATGAATAACTAGGTGAGAAATACCTTTTATTTACTAAATAATCATGTGAGGAAGGTGCTCCTTACCTAAGACTCAAAAAATTTCACTTACTTTCTAAGGTCCTCCATAAATTTCTTCCTAATTTCATTCATGAAATAAATCATTGACACTAGATCCTCTACTACCCTCTCTTCTCCACTTACATTTATTATTTTGGTGAGGGATAAGATATATTGCTCAGTCATCCATACCACTAGGTCTCCTTCTTGAGTAAATTCATGTTTTATAATATTATTTGTGCTCTTAGTCACTCTATTAAATTATCATTAGACCTATAGTTTAACCTAATATAATAATTACAGTTTTTATGCCTTAGTTAGTACTAGGGGCCTGACCTAACTTAAGCCTAGAGTAAATCCCAATATTTTGAAAGAAGGTGGAGGTTTGGGTAGAGAAGGAATGTATGAAACAAAATAAAAGGAGGAAAGGAGTGTATGAGAGGGGGGAAATGGATGAATATAATGTACTATTAATTATGATCCCTAATGGAAAAATTAGGCATGTCATTAGTTAAGGGTTAAGTTGGCCTATGGGACAATGGCACCAAGAAGTGGGGTGTTTAACAAGAATTATGAAATTGACTGGTAAATGATAAATTATTAGAGGCCTAGGGTGATAATGAAAGTTTACTAAGGATATATAAGATGAGAATGTTGAATAGAAAGATAATATGAGTTTAATTTTGTCTCTTCTTAAACCTATTACCTAGATTTGTTGGAGTTGCAATCATGATTATAGTCATTACAATAGTACTAGAAATATGAATAGAGGGAAACATTATAGCTATCCTTTTACTATTATAGGGCATCATGCTAAGATCAAGGTGTGTTATAGTAACTGTAAGATCAATAGTGGCAATTTTTACTAGAGCAGCCAAAACTATTGGAGGAGTAATCACTGGTATTATAAGGCTAAGAATCTTTTGATTTATGCACATAGGTGCACTCATTTCTAGGTAGCCACCAAGGTACTGGAAGAGGTGACACATGTAAATTTATTCACTAGAGGAGTAAATAATGGGTCCAATAATGAGTCTACCATGGTTTACACTAGAATTTTTAACCTATGACATACTAGAATATGAGCTCTTCCCTAGATCATAGAAGCTATGTGAAACTAACTAGACACTACTCAATCTAAGGGAAAAAAACATTAGACTCCTTAATATCCAAAATGGTCTATGGGATTTAGTACATGATAAATATGCTAAGTTATGTGGAATTAAGAAGTGGGGATGGTAAACATGGCCTAAGACAAAGGAATATGGGTGGATTAGGGCATTGCCATGATAAACATTAGGGATGAACCCATAATAATAGGTCTAGTGGGAGCAAGGAATCATAGATGTGGCCCAAGAGGTTGTGGAGGGAAGGTGGTAATGGGGAATATCTAGGGGTTTTTATTATTGGTTTTTATCAAGGCTAATGTTAGGGCTAATATTGATGTTAATGTATAACACCTATGCTATTAGTGGTAGAGTGGCCTGCTAAAGTGGAGGTGGTAGGGATTCAGCCATGATAGAGGAATCTAAAATTTATGAGGTGAAGGTAAAGGTACATCATGTATAATCCTTATATAAATATGAAATTAATTCAATTAGACATCCTCCCTAGGTTGAGTTAGAAGAGCCTATCAAGGTGGCACTGGCCTTTATTTAGTAATTAGAAAAGCTTGAGACCATTCCCATTTCTTCTTATTTATCACCTCATATCATTATAACACCTCAACATGATTAGATTAATTAATATTAATCTCATCATCATCATGTACCTCATGGTGATATGTGATGTTGATTTTGGTTACATATCTTTTTACATGGGCATTGATGATACTCTAATATCCCATTCTCTATGTTTGTCCCTATCTAAGGCATATGAAATCTTGTTATGTGCCATATTCCATAAGATTGGTAGTGATGTAGGATCATCCTAAAAGGCATTCATTATGAGTTATTATAGTGAGTAGGAGTCATATAAGATGTGTGTACTAATTAGGAGTTTTAGAAGTCTTCAAAATTTGAATTGTTGATCAAAAGGCATTTCCCCACCATTTTGCAAATTTGAATTTTAGGATTCTATTCTCAAAGTTTTTGTCATGTTGAAGGAACACAAATTTTTTAGTTATTTATGTGGGTTTTCAAAAGTATTCAAGGTGCTCATTACATACATGGATCACTCATTAAGGAATTTTTAGTCATGTTAGAAGTTGGGTTAGTTAGCATCCTCGATGTAAATGAGGAAGTTAGGAAGGTGGTTAGGATAGTTGTATGGAAATAAAATAATTTAGAGGTGTCTTTGGTAATAAGCTATATTATGTGTAGATTCAAATTTTAATTGAGATCAAGAACCTCAAATGAATAAGACACTTGATGTTGGTAACTAACACATAGTGGTTTTATCTTGTTATTTTGTGTTATTGAAGAAAGGAGTTTCACTATGATTTGAAAGATTTTAAGTTTGAAAATAATTGAATGTGAATTTGATAAAAACATTTAAATTAATCATATTCAAATTAATTGAAATGTATGTTGTGATTTATAAGAGAATGTTCAAATAATTCCTTCTTGAAAACAAAAATTGTCTGTAGATTCTATGTATTTTGTGTGTATGAAGACTGAGTGCAATAAAGAGAGAAGTTTGAGTACATGATTTAAGGTAAACATAGTGTGGTGTGAATGTTTTTTTTAATATTTATTAGTAACTTACAAATTATTGATAAGGAATACATATTTATTATAGGAGAAAGTTCTTGTTAACAGTTTGTTGTTTATTCACTATTTTCTCAACCCTATTTAAAGGTAAAACTAAGAGTGTGCTCAGAGAGATAAGGATGGTATAGAGGATTGGATAAGAATTAAAACATAATGTTAAGTGTTTTATTCAATTTTATTAATATTTTTTAGAGTATTAAACTTTTAAAGACACTCAATTCACTAATAAAGACATGCAAACCCCTATTTTGAATTACATAAGCAGTCAAGGAATTTGTTGGAAGGATGAAAGATGCATCAAAAACATGAGCAAAGGTTAATAAAACATTAATAGGGTTTTTAAATACCCTAAAAAAGATAAAAATTTCTATGTAATACCTCAATTCCTTCACGTAAATTTTATATGCATCTATACTTTGTTGGGTTTGTGCACATGTAGTTAGAGTTAACAATCAAACTATGAAGATGTAGAGAAATGATAAAAATTTGAGAGAGGAAATTTTTTATGTTTGGAGGAGATGTGTTAAGTTTATATATAGTTCATTAAACTTTTATCAAGTTTTGAAACCCATTTAGAAATGTAGAAGGCCAATAATCCCCTTCTCGGGTTTATAGGACCTGTGTAAACCCTAATTTAGGGTTTATAAATATAAATTCATATTTAAAGCATTTAAACCATCTTATTTTCATGAAAATTATTAATTAAGTGTGTTTTTATGTTGGCCAAGATATATTGAGGTTTTAATTATGGTACATACTGGTATGTATGGATTTAGAAGCACTGAGTTAAAATAGGGTTGTGGGAGACCTATTAGGCCTAATCTGAGCCTAAAACTTAGTTAGAAGGTGATTTAGGGGTAGATTTATAAAGAGAAACTTCATGTAATGATATTATAGGATATAGGGTATTTTAAAATTGTTTTATTTTTCCAATGTGATGTGGAATTTATTCTTACTATGAGAAAAAGCCTTAAAAGGCTACTAGGATACACTATGATAAAGCAAACAACAAACTATGTTTAAGGAGGTGATTTGAGAGGATATGAAGGTTGGTTAGGTAACTAAATAGGATATATATATAGTGATATAATTAACATAATAACCCTAAATAACTATTTAACCTTGAGAACTAATTGGCTAATGAACTTTTGTGTAAGTATGAAGATGTATTAAAAAATAAAGTAAACATGAAAGAGGGAGGAAATTGATCTTGCTATTTTGAACCTTTTAAGATGAAATAATTAAATGAATAAAGATAAATAAGGTTGATAAGTGAGTATTCATCAAGGTTTATGTGACTTAAAAAATGAATAGAGGTTTATAAATTCAAATAGAGGATTGTTAGCCTATAAAACAAGATAGTGAAAAGATAAAGGAGAGTCAGAGTTAAGAGACAAAGATTAAGGACAAAGGGTAGATTTGGGTATGAATAAGTGGCAGAGTTAAAGTATTTATACTTTTTTTCATACATTAGTGACAAGTTTTCATAAATCTCTCCACATCATTTGGTATCAGAGAGAGAAGGTCATTGGGAAGCAGATGAAGAAGGTATGCATAAAGCAAAAGTACATATTTGTTTTTGATTTTCAGTTTGTGTATTTGATTATTTCATGCAATAATGATTAAGGTGGTTTATAATTATTATAAATAAAGTCATAGGTACATGAGAGAGATGTAGAAAAGTGAAGATGTTTTTAGTGAAGCCCTTAGCCCATAAAGGCTTGGAGAGAGAAAGAGGAGAGATAGTGAGAGTTCCAAGAAAGAAGCTCAAGAGAAGAGAGCTTGAGATGAGAAAAGAGTCCTAGGTGAGGACAATAAAATAAGAGACTATAAGAGATAAAGATAGAGAGAGAGAGATAGTCAAGTGAGGGCAACTAAGTGAATGGCCAAGAAGGCAAGTGAAAAGTTTTGTCAAGAAGAAGATGAGAAATAGGTCTATGAGAAAGACATAGGGAGAGAGTGAAGAGAGTGCTAGAAGATGAAGGGATTGAAACAAGGATGAAACCGCAAGGAATAAGTGTATATAATGGATATTGATGAGTTGAAGGAAGAATTGATAGAGTTAGATCAAGATTTAGAAGAGCTTAGATTCAATTTTTCAATTGGAGTTATCAAAATAGTAAGATGACCTCTCAATGATATAGTGATGAAAAGGAGAAGACAAGAATGCATTGACAAATTGAAGAGACAACTGAAGGAGTTGAGAAAGCATACTAAGAAAAAGGAGGATGAGGTAATCAATACTCATGGATTTCAAACTATGTTTTCTTTGACATGTGCATATGCAAGTATGAGAGAGGATCAATTAGTTCAGCCCATGTATAGGCTCAATAAATAAGATAAAGAAGCATATGATCAAGTACTATTCAAGAGGAGTCAAGAGGAAGGAGAGGCTCAAGGTAGAGTCATGATAATGGAAGAAGAATAAGTAGGTCATCCATATAGGAATAAAGAAATCATGAATCATGAAGAGATACTCACTCTAGAGCATGCAAATGAATGCAAAGGAGGATTGAGAAAATAACATAAGTAAATTTATGAGGAATACTCTAGTTTCTATGAAGTATTGAAGAGAGAATAAGACTTTGATCCTCATAAAATGTATAGAGAGATGGTAAAGGAGGCTACAAAATAAAAAATAGACTTGTGGAATGCATTAGTGATGTCCAAGATAAGAGAACTCATGAGGTAACAGAGGATCCATACACATGGAGACACTAAACAATAAGAAGTTACAACTATTGAGATCGAAGAACATGTGGTAAAGGAGGGAGAAAAAATATAAGGAGAAGAGAAAAATAACTTGGTGGTTGATGAAAAGAATAAAGATGAAGAATACAAAGCACATGAAGGTGCTTGGGAGTAAGAACAATAATAAAATAAAGAGAAGAGTTGGATAATGCCTAATAAGCATGATAAATAACATGACTTTACTAATGAATTGTTATTAGTTACAAGTATAGCATGGAGGAAGATACCAAGAGGCAATAAAAGATACAAGTGTGGCTTAATAGAGCATGCACATATACAAGAGAGATTGGATATACCATTCAACAAAAGGTAAGAAGGTATAAAATCCTCAAGTAGGCCTTGGGATCAAAGAGTCCAAGCAATGGAGATGAAAAGTCAGAAAGTGAAGCACATCAAGTAAAATTTGTTATAAATTTTAGGGAAAGTTTACTTTGTCCCTTGGTGGTAGAATGATGTAGGGGAATATTAAAAATACCTTAATTATGAGTTTTTATAGTTATTAGGAGTCATTTATGAGGTGTTTTTACTAATTAGGAGTCTTAGAAGTCTTCAAATTTTGAATTGTTGATCTAAAAACATTTTATCACCATTTTGAAAATTTTAATTTTAGGACTCTCTTGTCAAAGTTTTGGTCATGTTAAAGGAACCCCAATGTTTTATTTATTTATGTGGGTTATCAAAAGTATTCAAGGTTTTCATTACATACATGGTTCACTCATTAAGGCATTTTTTTCATCATGTTAGAATTTAGGTTAGTTACCATATTCAACATACATGAGGAAGTTAGGATGGTAGTTAGGATAGTTATATGGTAATAAAATAATTTGTAGGTGTATTTGGTAAGAAGTCATATTGGTGGTGGATTAAAATTATAATAGAGATAAATAAACCAAAATGAATGAGAAGACCCTTGATTTTGGTAACTAACACACAGTGGATTCATCTTATTATTTTGTGTTATTAAAGAATTGAGTTTCATTTTGATTTGAAATATTGTAAGTGTGACAAGAAGGGAATGTTCATTTGATAAAAACATGTAAATTAATGATATTCAAAGTAAGTTAAACATATGTTTTGATTTATAATATAATGTTTAGAGAATTCTTTCTTAAAAACAAAAATTGTCTACATATTTTATATGCATGAAAACTAAGTGCAATAAAGAGAGAAGTTTGACTACATAATTTAATATAGAGAGAGTGTAGTGAAAGTGTTTTTTGGAATATGTATTATTAACCTACAAAGTATTTAAAAAGAATACATATTATTTATAGATGAAATTTATTTTCAATAGTTTGTTTTTTATTCAATGTCTTCTCAACCTTGTTTCAAGGTAAAACTAAGAGTGTACTCTATGAGAAAAGGATGGTATGAAGGCTTAGTTAAGAATTTAAATTGAATGGTAAGTGTTTTATTTAATTTATTTAAAGATGTTTGAGAAGATTTAATGTTTAAGGACACTGAATTCATTAAGAGAGACATGTAAACCGCTATTCTTAGGTACAAAGGTAGTCAAGGAATCTGTTATAAGGATGAACGATGCATCACAAACATGAGTAGAGGTTTATGAAACATGAACATGGTGTTGAAAGACCTTAAAAATGATGAAAAATGTTGATGGAATACCTCAATGTATTTAGGTAAAGTTTATATGCATTTATACTCTATTGGGTTTATGTATAGGTAGTTAGAGTTAATATTTAAACTTTAAGGATATAGTGAAATGATAAAAAAAAGTTGATGGAGGAGAGTTTTTGTGTTTAGAGGAGGTGTGTTAAGTTACAACAGAGGTCATTAAACTTTTATAAGGTTTTGAAACCACTTTAGAAATGTAGAAGGCCAATAATCCCCTTCTTGGGTCTGTTGGACCTGTGTAAACCTTGATTTATGGTTTATAAACAAAAATTCATATTTAAAATGTTTCAACCATACAATTTTCATGAAACTTGGTAATTAGATGTGTTTTAATGTTGGTTAAGATATTTTTAGGGTTTTATTTTGGTAGGGACTAGTATGTATGGATTTAGAATGACTGAGTTAAAATAGGTTTTGGGAAACCTATTAAGCCTAGTTCGAACCTAAAAATTAATTATAAAGGTGCTTTAAGAGAAGATTTGGAAAGAGAAACTTCATGTAATGATATTATAGGATAGAGGGTATATAAAAGTGTTTTATTTTCCCATTGTGAAGTGGCATTTGATTGTACTATGAGAAAAAGCCTTAAAAAGGCTACTAGGATACACTATGATAAAGTAAATAGTAGGCTATGTTAAGGAAGGTGAATTGAGAGGATATGAAGGTTAGTTGGGGAACTAAATAGGATTCATGGAGTGAGATAATGAAGATACTAACCCTAAATAACTAGTGAACCTTGAGAACTAATTGGCTAATGAGATTTTGTGTAAGTATGAATATGTATTGAAGAATGAAGTAAATATGAAGGATAGAGGTAAGTGATCTTGTGATTATAAACCTTTAAATATGAAATAATTAAATGAATAAAGAGAAAAAATGTTGATAAGTGAGTATTTATCAGGGTTGAGGTGACTTAAAGAAGGAAGAGAGGTTTATAAATGTAAACAGAGGATTGTTAGACTACAAAATAAGATAGCTAAAAGATCAAGGAGAGTCAAAGTTAAGAGGCAAAGAATAAGTAAAAAGGAAAGAAATAAGTATGAATAAGTGGTAGAGGTAAGGTGTTTATACATGTTTTGATAAATTAGTGACATGTTTACATAGAGTTGTCTGCATTATGAAGGTTCTTGTTCTCGTGGTGGTAGATGACTATTGTAAAATCTGGGCACACCTTTTATCAATGATAGAGTGACTAACCAAGGACACCTTTGGATAACTAATGGAAATATCTTGCATAATGATCTGGTTTGAGACATAATAATTAAATAGTAAATGGGATTTATAGATACCTTCCACCCAAATGTTTATATGGTCTCTATAGTACTAGTAAGATTTTATTAGCATGAGACTCTTCCTTATTTCCTCTAAGAGCCATTGCTTGGGCATATCTTTTATGGACATGTATATTTCTAGGTATCAGAAGCTAAATATGTCCTATATGTATTTTATGTAATGTTTCACATATAACTTGTATAAGGCCACATGAACAAGAGAGATGGTATGGGGTCCATGGTTGGAATATAGAAGGTTTGAATGTGAGAGTGTTGTAGACTACATCCACAAGATAGATCATAATGTATAAATTAAAACCACTTCATTCTTCACTAATTCCATTTAATATATTGAATTTGATTAGGTTACTCAAGTTAAGGACTTAATTTACTTCAAGGATTATGGACATTAGGAGCACCCATTGGATGTTTAAATGTTTGGCAGACTTTGCACTAAACATGAAATTTACTAATATCATCCATATGTGAATTCCATCCCAAAAGGGATGAATATGGTAAGCATTTATTTTTGACTTCTAGTTATATTAGTCTGAATCAGGGCCCAATCCTATAGACTACTATATATATCATGTGTCTTAACCTATGTTTCCATCATGATTTGATTGTAAACTAGAGTATGCTCTAATAAATTGTAATAATACTTGAAATCATTTTTGAAAATGTTTGATATTTTTTTTATGTGACTCCATAAATGAAACTAAATCATGGGTTGCATAAAGCACATGCATGAATTTATGCAACATGTTTTTGAAGAGATAAACACATGGTAACATGTTTGGCTTGATAATATCCTTGTGTAATCCTAGATTTTCTAGGGTATCAAGTTCATTGAGGAACTAGGTCTCATTCTCATCATTTTTCATGGTGGGTTTTTTCATATCCTCTATTGCCTCAAATACCTTGTTGTACTATTGAAAGTGGGTTAGATCTAATAAAAATGTGGTATCAATGTATTTGAGCTTAATATTGGGATTTGAAGATGAAAATTTCATGGCTAAGCATTGGGAGTTAATTACCACAAAATTATGGGTCTAAGGTAAGCATTGAAATCTTAGTAAATCTCTAAAAGTAAGGATTTTTTGGGAGTTGTGAGTGGTAACAATAAATCATATTACCTAGCATATTTATAGGGATATGAAAATACATCATAAATAAGTGGAATCTAAGTTTGCTCACATATGAGTTCAATTATCAGTTGGTGTCACCATTTAACTATTTATTTCTTGATTTGGAATTTACTTAGAGAATTTTGAGAACACATGCCTAGCTTAAAATCGATGATGGTGAAGGGATGTCTTTAAATTATCGAATTAAAGTCCAACTACCCAAGTTGATTAATGTGAGGGAATGGTAAGTATACACTTATTTTATCCACCATGGTGCCTTGATCATCCTCTAGTTGGACCACATGTCCTTTGTTAATTGGACCCTTTTATGCATTTGGTTGAACCCTATGAGATTGATAGATTTGAAAAGGTTCCGTGTGGCATATTCTCATTCATTGGGATTTTATTGGGATTTAAAATTTTAAATACCCCTATGAAATTAATATATATAAGAAAGTTCTATATAGCATCTAGTCATTCATTAGGATCTTTTAGGGCTCTAAGATTTATAAAACATCCATAAGATTAATAGATTTAACGAGGTTCCACATGACTTCTAGTATTTCATGGGGCTCCTACAAGATTTATAAAAAGTGAATAAGTTAAAAAATGGGATTTTATACTAAATGAAATCCTACAATTTGGCCACTGTAGCTCCATGCAATGCTAAATAGGACACAAGGGTGATGTCATCCTAAGAGAACCTAGATAATTTATATTTAATGAAATAACATGGCTGGTGCAAAATATTCTAAGTGTGATAAACCTTCATGTCAAAACATAGAAGGGTTTAACTATACTAAATGTAGGTGACTTTATGGGACTTAATGATAATATTTTGTTCAATGTAAATGCTATGAAACACTCAATTGATCAAATAAAAATAGGATTCAAGATTTCATATATCTTGGGGCTGAGTGTGAGAAGATATGGGTTCTAAAAAACATATAGGTTAAGAATGTTAAGAGGGGTCACCATTTTATATGAAAGGGGGTGTGTTGGTCACAAATACATGCCACAAATTAAAATCAAGACCACAAATGGAATACATAATTGTTTGATGATGTAGTAATGTCATAAGGTTCCTCAATATAATTTTATGTTTAATTATGCACTAGGAAAACCCCTCAAGCTTATGTTACATAATGGAAATAACTAATAAATGATTAATATATTGAGTAGAATGGGCATGTGCCCATTCTAAAAAGGTAAGAATATTTGATTCTTTATAATAGATCAAAATTCTCATATTAATGTCATGAAGAATATTCTAAACAACTCTGAAAGGAATATTATAAACCATTAGAATGTGGATGTCCATATTATTATTTATCTTGTTAGAATGGGAATGTACCCATTCTACATAAGATAATAATAATATCAACTATAAAATGTTTGTATCTTATGTAGAATGGGATTTATTGATAATATTATTTATCTTTATCTTATGCATAATGGGATTAATTGATAATAAAATTTATTTCTATCTTTTGTAAAATATTATTTATTTATGTAATTGATTGAATATATATTAGAATGTAAATGTTCATATTATTATTATCTTGTTCTTATTGGGCATGTTCCCATTCTATAAAATATGAGAATATAATCAATTGTCAAATATCTTTATCTTGTGTAGAATGGGATTAATTGATAAAACTCTTAATAATGTCTTGTGTGAAAGTAGACACATGCCCATTCTAAAAAATATATAAAATATCATATCCATTATCACAATTCATTTTTAATACCAAAGACAATCATATAAATTTATAATATCAACATACATATCTCCTCCTCATGTGTATACATTTTTGGTCTAATTTTCTATGACATCCTATGAATTATAGAATAATGATACATAATTCAAATCTTATTAATAAATAATTAAAGAAATTAAAGTATATATGTCTATCATGCTCAATTTGATATATGAATTTCATATCCATTATTAAAATTACTTAATAAGGTAAAAATACAATAAAAATATCAACAGACACATATTGTCCTCATATATATACATTTATGGTCTAATTATTTATGAGATGTTACAAGGTAGAACCATTACCACAAATAGAATATGTAGCTGTCTAGTGATGTAGTACCATCATAAGTTTCTATGGTATAATTTTATTTTAAATACTCTACTAAAGAATCCCCCATGATTATGTTATATAATGGGCATAGTAATAAAATTATTTATATCTTGAGTAGAATGGGCATGTACCCATTCTATACATGATTTAGATATTATGAGATTTAGTTGAGATGAATGAGTGGATCTATCCTAAGGTGAGATTAACCCAAAAAATAAAAAATGAGGGAATGTAAAGCCAAAATAAATGGGATCTATGTTTTAACTAAGGAACAAACCCATCCAAGATAACCTCTTATAGTCATATAAAATTCAGAAATTGGTAACTTGAGTGTGGCTTGTGACACCCAACCCATAGGTCCTTCCTACTTGCTTTCATGACCCTCATAACATCTTTTCACTAATTCCAAATCATCCATAGCCTTCTCAACCTAATCCTAGCATAATTAGAATACTCTTTCCATGAAAAATTTATCCCCCTAGTTCTACTTAGCACAAGACTATAGTGCCAAACTTGGACTATAGCCCACACCTTGTAGTGTCCGCTTTTATCACTCCTATCCAAGTGCATTTTTTACTTCAACAATCAGTCCCTTCTAGTTCTTATCCCTCTTCTTGTCAACCTAATGTAAGAACATTCAACCCATGACCGATAGATCCATATAAAATCCCATTCAAATTTAATTTAAAAGGGGTTGGCAAATATCAAAAAGTAAGAAAGAATAAAAGCAAGACTACTAAGGCAATCTTCCCTATTCTCTGCATATAGTTAGCAAATACTAATAAAAGCTTATTCAAATCCTTATACCAATCTCTAGCCACCTTAAGCACACCTAGTTTTAATATTTTTCATTTTCATAGACACAATTTCACAAAGCACATCAAGTGGGATAAATACATATGGTTTGATCCCTCTTTTGAGTATTGATATGTAGGCAACATGCCTATAAAAGGGATGTAGATACATGTTCAGTATATCTTACACACACTAACCCCCCTCTTTCTTTAATTTTATACAAAAATAATGTATTTTAGGGTTTGAATACTAAATCAAATATATAGGGAGTTTTTTAGACATCTAATAGTGATACTTCATAGGTAGGCTCACACGGACACAATAAACAAAACTCAAAAAGCTCAGGTCTCTTAGATAATAGAAACATAAGAGGACTATAGTGATAGAACCCAAGATGTCCTATTTTAGTGCTTCTATCTAATAAACAGATGAAGGCCAGATCTTTATTTATGATAATTTCCTAATCCTACATAGTGAATTTTAGAGCCTATAACAGCCATCTCAGTTAGTTTCTAGCTAAGTCTTATTTTCTCTCCCTTATTACCATTTTTAGAAAGATCCAAATTATAGTTAAATTATATAAATCATTATCTTAATTATTGAATATTTATTTACTAATTTTATTACTCTAGACCCTTAACTAAATTAGGAATAATACACCAATATTCTTAAAAAATTTAAATCATTTGGTGAACCCGACTTACTTCATTTGCACATAAAAACACTAAAAACCCTAGGGTAAATTTCCTACTAATTTTTTAAATTTTATTTTATTTTTTACCTACATAATAAAATCATAAATTAGCTTTAAATTTTAAATTTTCATAGTAATTTTAAAATAATTTTCTTTCAAACCCTAATTGCCCATACTAAGTTCTGGTATTTTCCCCAGTATTTTTCCTATATTTTTCAAAAAATTTACTAGTATGTTAAAATAAAAAATTCAATTCAAATTTCAAAATTCAATATTAATTTTCAAAAATAATTATTTTTCAAAACCCTAGTTGCATACACTATGTCGTTTCAAATCTATAATTTTCCAATACTTTTTTGATTTTTTGCTTACATATGTAAAGTAGAAATTCGCATTAAATTTAGAAATTCCTTAGTAATTTTTAAAATATCATTTTAAAAAACCCTAGTTTCACATACTAGGTCCCTTTGTTTGCTTTAGGTATCACCTTACATCTAAAAGTATATTTCACATAATAATTAAAATAAATCTCACTTGTTTACACATATTTCTTACAAATAATAAGGAGACCATTCTCGGTCCTATCATATAGATGAATGATGAAGTTTACCATATTTTATTACAAAGCTTCATTATTTCCCTTTCATGATTGATTTTCATAATATGAGATGATGTTAAGAAATTTATTGTTAAAAATCTTAAAATCCCTTTCCTTCAAAGCAATGTTTACTTTTCTCTAATATAAGGTTTCATTATATACTTTCTCTCTCTCATGTTGAATAAAATTCAAGTATATCTTGTTAAAAATATTATAAATGTTAAGATAAAAGTCAAAACTTTTTTATACATAAGTGCACAATTCAATGCTCTCTATCCCTTGTTTGTTATCTCTCATGTGGAATATTTTTTATAATCATATTGCTATACAAATTATAACTCTAATTACATGAATTTCATCCCATATTAATTATTTTTACTTAGATGCATATAATTATTTTGCTACTTCTATGTTGAAATTACAAAAATATAAATGAAATAGAGTCAAATTTCCAATGCAGAGTTCAAATGATCAATCTTGTGTTTTTAATCCTACTTTGTCATCTCAAACAATGACAAAAGAATGTATAAATGATAACTCTCTTACTCTTACTTATCATATTTCAAATGAAAATAATACATGCACTCCATTCAAGGATAACATAGATGCACATATTATTCCAATTTCACATGACAATTTAATGAATATTAGGAAATAATTTCCTTCTCCTCCTCTCCCCCAAAAGGGTGATAGTTACTTTCCATCTAAGTAGGTCCATGTTATCACCCCTACAAAAGGTGAGGTAGCATGTACTATTTTTCCTAATGCATAAATTCAACCTATAACATCTTCAATCCTTCTTCAACATATGTGCTTACATTTTCTATCAAAAGTAACTAGGGTTTGCACTTGTGAGACTCTAAGGAATCAAATCACCAATATGAGTAAGTTAATTTTTGATTTACAAATGCAAAATAAAATATTAAATGAAATGATCACAACATTATAAAATCATATTTTAGTATAAAAGCCTCAAAGTCACCCTAGTTTCAATCATGTATATGTACCTTCACCTATTCAATTGGTTGCAAGCAACGATACATATCAAAACAAGAAATCATAATAAAGTAACTCTACAACTAGTGATTCAAAAATATTTAAAAGATTAAATAAGAGTTCAAGTGAGGTACTAGGGGAAATTATTAAATATAAGTTGAGAAAAATACCACCTCTACATCCAGTGAAAAGATTCAGATATTATTATGGATATCATAGAATACATAGGCATCACGTAGATTCATGTTTGGCATTGAAAAAATGTATACAATAGATAATTGCTAATGAGGACCCTATCCAAGGTAAATCAATCAATAAAACCATAGTGATATAGGAACACATTCACAAAGGGTCAAATTTAGAAATAGTACAAAATTGGTTACCAAAGCATCACTTAGAACAACAAAAGGATCAAAAATAAAAATTAGAGCAACAAATAGTACCAAAAGCATTGGTAAAGCACGAAAAAGATGCAAATATACCTCTCCAAAATGAGGCTTCACTTTCAAAGGAATATGGGCTTGGTCATAAATATCTACAATAGTTTGATTATAAGGGTCAAGGGTTGGGAAAACATGCTCAAGGCATCACTACTCCTATTCTATTAGTTGATAATGTTTCTCACCAAGTTTTTGGATATATTGAACATCCTAAGGAAAATCATTCATAGACATAATTTATCAAAGGAAAAGATCTAGATACGATAATATTAAACACTAGCATTCCATTGTTTCAAAATCAAGATGATAATAATGAGTGGAACAATATAGGTTATTATGATTTATAAGATACCAACAAGGAATCCAAATATTCAGAGTCATATTCACAGCCATTCTCTCAAGTTTCACAATCATGCATGATTCCTCTCTTTAATATAAGACACCCTGATAGGGAGTCTCCCATGAGACTCATCGGTTTGTATCATTTCTCTTTAATATTTTTTATACACATCTTATCTTTAATTTATTGTACATAATCTCTTTATGATTGATTATGCATAGCTTATTCTAAAAATACAAAAACATTCAAATATTACAAAATACAAAATCATTAAAATATTTTAAAATACAAAAACATTCAAATATTCTAAAATACAAAAACATTCAAAAAAATTAAAAAATACAATAATATTTCATTTATATGCATCATCCATGCTTTACATTTCTACTACCATGCTAGACTTACATTTGTTGTTATATGCTATTATTTGTCAATTTATCTATATTGTCATGCTTCACTTGATTTTATCTGAGTGTGTGTAGGGACATCCAGATCATTAATTACTTCACTCTACCCATTGAGGGGCATCCTAATTATACATTTAAGACATACATTGATATATATAGCCACTAGGGGCATCTTCTACATGACTACACCATCCAAGTAATGCCATCCTACACCACACACTCTAGTTATCATGTTGATGTACATTACTTACTAGCTTACACAAATTACTCTATCAATATTCCACTAGTATATAACACTTGTGTATTAATTATCATATACCTAATATTGTACTACATGTCTTGTATACATTAATTTCTTACATTGATTAGTTATATGTAATTATATTTCCAATATTTACATGCTTTCCTTTCTTTCTTTGTGTACCTTGTATTCTTTTGTGTGTCTTAGGAATTTTTCCAATATCCTTTGCCTTTACTCTTGTATGTGAGTGAGGCTTTCATGCCAACCTTAATTGTTTCCAATTGTATGTGTATGTGGAATTTGAACATGCCTTGTATGCTTACTTTCTAGTTTGAGTGACATGTACCCATGTACTTTATTTTATTGGACCCTTGGCCACTCTTTCATGCTTCATGCTTCTTATTTATTTCTTTGTGTTCTTGTTTCTTGATTGATTTTAATTTTTTTGCAATGTCATGATCCACATCATGCATTATCTTGATTTCTTGGATGTCATTATGGATATCATACTCCATCCCTCCTTTTTAACTAAAAACTAATAACTAACTAGACTTCTAGTTATAATTCAATATATTACACATGTTATTACATTGTTATATCTATCTAGGCATACCCTTATTTGTCTAACAATCTCTCATTACAAACCATGCTATAGCTTGAGATATCTTGTTAATTATCATTGATATATCATGTATCTATGTAGTACAACACACTTATAGGACTATTTATTCTAAGGGTAGTCATTGTAGGGTCTTCATTCCTACCCTCAAAAGAGGGGACAGCAAATATAAATTTTTTCATAGAGATAAAATATCCTAATGGTCAAAAATTTAGCTTTCAACACATCCAAAACAATAACTAGACTTAAAACTAGGTAGACTAGACTAGGTAGATAGTGTAAATTTTAGAATAGTCATCAGATTTATCCTAGGAAAATAGTTCCAAGATTGGACTATAGTGCTAAGCCCTATAGTGTCTATTTTTTATTCTCATATCTAAACAACAAAAAAAATCATATTTTCCAAACATAGGTAGAAAGGTAGGTCTAGTTACAATTTTTCACATTCAGACCAATTCATAATCAATAATTTTCAATACACTTTTGCTAAGAGAATCCAAATATATGGGGCATCATGCGTGTCATGATGGCTCTCACTTCTAGTTTTAGATAGGTAGTTGGTATAACTTCTAGATCATAATCCATGTGTTAGAAACTAGTGATTGGGGGTGATTGTACAACACATTTGTCCTCTTTTCTTTCTAAGTTTAGCATATTATGTAGGCATTCTTCATAGTTATGTGCCTTATTACATCTATAGGTGGTTGGCATCATTTCATAATGGATTTCATAGAAACCTAACCTTCACATTTTTGAGTGGATTCTACATAAGCCTATAGCCTAGTTTTGAAGTGGCTTTCATACAAGCCTAATCTCCACCTTTTCAAAGTTGGCTAAGAGTGGCCTAATTTTCAACACACATTTGGCTATCTATGCCACATAATCAAATTATATAGCATTCATGGGCTTTAGGATCCATCTCATATGACACACATTTCATATTGGTATGAGTTCATAGCTTCAGTTGACAAGGTAATGATGGAGCCAAAGGACTAGACAACCTTTGTATTCTTGAGAAACCTATTCAAAAGGATTATACATGTAGTCTAAACATCTATCAACACATGAAATATCACGTAGCTTCACTTAATAAGCAATAATGGAGCCAAAGGGCTAGCTTTTGCATTATTGAGCCAGTTTTGGGAAATTGAAAACTTAGCACTATTCATAATATTATTCTTGGTATAACACATACCCAACAGTACTCAACATCATCCAACATCACTTAACATCATCAAGCATCACTCAACATCACAATAGGTTTTGTATTAGTCTGCATACTCAGTGAAGTGTATTCATTCCTTTCTCTTCCTCTCTCTTACTAAACCTTTTACATTCTGATTTTAGATATAGTGTATCTAGTAAGAACTAATCTAATCTTTACTTTCTTTCGTAGATTTATGTTTCACAACATGATCTCTCTACCCACACCCAACATTACATAACTTTATGAGCTTCACCCTTGTAGGTAAGTTTAGGTACGTTTTCTATTTTTCTTTTATCATAGTATTTTGATTTATTGCATCACTAAAATAAATGGGGGCAATTATAGTCATATAAAATGCAAAAATTGGTAACTTGAGTGTGGCCTGTGACACCCAACCCATATGTCCCTCTTTCTTGATTTCATGACCATCATAGTCATATTTTATTTTGATTCCCAATCATCCATATCCTTTTAGACCTAATCCCTACTCAATTAGATTACTCTTTCCATGACCAATCTATCCCCCTAGGTCCCATTAGTTGAGGACTATCATGCCCAACATGGACTACAGTATTGAGCCCTCTAGTGTTTACTTTAAATGCTCCTATAAAAGTGAATTTTTTCTTCCAAAAATAATTTCCTTTTAGTTCTTATTCCTCTTCTTGTTATCCTAATGTGATCACATTCAACCCATGACCACTGAATCCCTAATAAAGCCCATTCAAAGTTAATTTAGAAGGGGTTAGAAAATATCACAAAGCAAGCAAGAATACTAAGGCAATCTTCCTTATTCTCTTCATACAACCAAACAATACTACTAAAAACTTATTCAAATCCTTACACCAATCCTTAGCCACCTTAAGAACACCTAGTTTTATCATTTTACATCATCATACACGTAATTACACAAAGAACATCAAGTTGAAGAACTACATATGGCTTGATCCCTATTCAAAGTATTGGTATGTAGGTAGCATGCCCATACAAGGGGTGTAGATACATGTTCAATACATATTACACATATTAATCCCCCTCTTTCCTAAAGTTTATCAAATCATGATGGAGTTTAGGGTTTGAAGATTAAATCAGATCTACAAGGAATTCTATGAACATCCAATAGTTAAAATTTCATGAGCAAGCTCATAGAGACACAACAAACAAAATGTAGAAAGCTCGGGTCTTTTATAAACTAGTGGTAAAATAGGACTATAGTATTAAAACCTAGGGTTTTCTATTTTGATGCTCTTATCCAATCAGTAAATGAAGGCTAAATCTTGATTTATGATAGTGTCCCAGTCTTGCACAGTGAGTTTTAGACCCTACAACAATTGTCTCAGCTAGTTTCTAGCTAAGTCTTATTTTCTCTCCCTTATTAACATTTTTAGAAAGATCCAAATTATAGTCAAATTATACAAATTAGTAACTTAATTATTTCATATTTATTTACTAATTTTATTACTCTAGACCCTTAACTAAATTGGGAATAATACACCAATATTCCTAAAATAGTTAAATCACCTCTTTAATCCCAGGCTAAGCAAATGCCCAATAACTAATACCTACAACAAATTATTATTAGAATAATAAACATACAATATATTTAAACACCAAAGGAAATATATGTAATAAACTTAATAATTATAAATAAATATGTAGTTAAAAATAGACTATTTAGTACTTATTTGCCTCTATCGTATGATTAGTATGATAAAAAATCAATGAGCATTCAAAGTAATAGTTCGTTCAATCTAAATGATATCAAATCAAAATAATCACACTACCTATTCTAGATGTTAATTTAATTGAAATTTATAAATGAAACATAGAAATTGGAAGAGAAAAACAAATTCACACAAACTTACAAAACTATTGCATAACTTTACTTTCTTTTATTAACTACCCAAAATTATCCTATCTTTACAATGTGTGAAATACATGTATATATAACTATTGATGTGCACCACGTCATCTTCAAAACTAGACTACATGTGATCAAACTAAAAAAAAAAAATGTACTCTTAATTTAGATCACTAATTACAAAATTTTATTACTCTTGAAATGAATATATAGATAAACATGACCAAATATTAAATAATAATTTTGTCCATCAATTTATTATGAGTAATCACTACACTATCAAATAACTAATCTAATACATATTCATAATTAATATTTTCCTTAAAAAATGTGACCAATTGAATTAACATGTCTCATTTTCTATGATAGATACATGGGTATAACGTATGACATGGTATAACCATTTACTTCCAAAGGTATCTATATATGAATTGATATGCCTTAAAAACATGCCAACATCATCTTCATACTTTAATCCTTTGTCTCTTCCATAACACAACCCAAAAATGAATAATCCTCAAAAATGTTTACATAATTGATCCTAAAGGCAAATAGTGCTTATCCTTATTGATTATATTTTGTTTGAATTATTTCCACTCTTTGAGATAACTTATGGATCACTAGGCTTTCTATATAAACTATACACTTTCTTGGATCAATTTGATTATGTCATTAGGGTTGGGATGGTTATCAAAAACATTAAAATAAGTATCAATTTACTTGGTCACTTTCTCAATCTTACCTATGAATAAATTGATGAGATCACATGATTCTTCAAGATATATGATTAGTTGTGCTCTTTACTTCTATTATTCCCAAAATTTATTTTCATGTTCAAACATCCACATCTTTCTAGTTCCCATTGAAACATTTGAAATATCATTTAGGGTTATGGATTGATTTAGATCTTATTATATCATGTCTAAGGATATTACTTCCTCTATTATTGCTTCCAACCACACTAAATTAAAATAAAAATATGTAGTGGCATCTAATATTGATTTATGTAGAGATAAACTATACATTTTCACTATGTTGTGGTGTTAGATGTTGTTATGTAAGGGTCTTGGATTTTATGCATGTTTGAACTTATATATGGTAGATTATATAGTGTTAGATATCTATATCATTAATACTAATTGATTCTTGATCAAATTATGAAATTTATCTATGATTTGATCTATTTCAAACTAGGGTGTAATCTTTTTCATCTCTTAGATAACATCTTCGAGTATTTATTCTAACACTTTACATCTCTACATCAAGTCATATTTTTCACTTTCCTGTAATATATTTACAATGTTCTACTTCATAAAAGTTGTTAATGCATACAACTTTATTTTTTTCCATGTGGAGTTGCTTCAGTTTCCATGAGAACAAGAATGATAGTGTAGATTTTAAGGTGCCAGGATAGAAAGGCTTTGATTTGAGTGATGGAATCCTGGGGTGGAAGACTTAGTGTTGATGGAGTGGATTTAGAGGTATAATTGGTGATAATTTTTTGACTTGAGATGGAAGGTTTAGTGTAAATATATTTCTTATTAATGGGTGGTGGTGGTAGATTTTGAATAAATTTATTTTTATCAATTTCTTCCATGATTTTCATCATTGTTTTTTTACATGTTTGTTGTCTTACTTAGGATAGGGTAATTTTTAGTGTACCAAAGAGAAATGAAATTGGTTTTTTATCATTAAACAATAAGAATGAATTTATAAATTATGCAAAAAGTAAGTTTAAGTTGTTTAAGAAATATATGTATTAATAGGTGCAATTGGGTGAGGCATGGAAGGTATGTTGACATGTGTCTATATGAATGTGATGGTAGTAAGTATCTCTAAAATATATTTAAATTATCTACATAAAAAATTATTATCACTTGTAAAATATCAAATCTTATTGGCAGACACCATCTTTTGATAATGGATTCTAGCTCTATTAGCAAATTCTAGTATTTACTAGTGGGTTTTAGTTATTACCGATGGGTGCCATATCTTATTGGTGAATGTTAGTTTTGATGGTAAAAAATAGTTTTATTGGTAGGTGGTAGAATGTGATGGTATATGGTATTTATTTTATGGGTTGATATATGTTATTAATGTCTGGCTTCTAATGCTAGTGCCCACATGCAAAGTTTGCTACAACTACTTTGCATAGATTCTAGCATTAATCGATTAGTGTTGGCATGGTTAATTTCACTATATATAGTGTTAGGCCATTTATTTCATACTTTTAAAAAAAAAACATACCTTGGCTCTAACATATTACACACCTAACTCCATACAATGCCTAACAAAACCTCATCACTTCTATTTCACAACAATAAACACAAATTCATCCTCATTCAAAATATATTGTAAGAACCTCATGTGCTTGAAGCTACTTTGAATACTATAAGATCAAGGTGCATTCAAAAACATGATCAATAAGTGTTATTTTAGGGACTTTCCAAGATACCCCAATATGACATAGACCTAAGCTTACTCAATCCTTTTTTTATAAGCTATGACCATACAAAATCCATGTTC
>JARHVA010001444.1:2835000-2957500 GCA_037957365.1 Torreya grandis
GGGATTCATCACTCCCATGGATTCAATCAAGTCATCCCTTTAAAAGTGATCTCAAATTTTAGTAAAAAATCTTTCTAAAATATTTCTTAATTTCATTTGTGTCTCATAAATAATAGTTACATATAGTACATGCATTAGAGGAACTTCTTCAATTTTTGTTCCTACTAAATCAACATGTTTTTAGAATGTGTGTAATGGTATCTCTTTCCAATTAACCATGACATAAATATGATCATTAATATTAAACTTCAAATATATTTTAGGGTCTTTAATATATGTTAAAAATTTCCAGTTGTGAAATATTAATCCCTTAAACATTATTACAAGAAATATAACATATCTAGAGATTAACAAATCTATTTTCTCAACCGCATGAAGTCATCAATATATATGGTTATATTTTGTGCATGTTTTTGCTAAAAAAATCATTTATTTCAACATAGGTAGAATACCACATAATTTCAGTAAAGTCTCTAAATCTTTTAAATGGTGCAAAAAATATTTTACCTTGTCAATTTCCATCCAGTATTTAAGCATAAAACCTGTTAATGATGAATATTCTTCAAAAAATTTACATGTTGCCTCATACATAGAGATCTAACCTATATAAACATGTTTAAACATATTTTTACCATAAGTCATTCGAATAATAAATTTATTAAAAATCTAAACAAAAAATAAGATTGATTCACTTGTTTACATCAAGTCACAAATAAACTCCTCCACTTTTTTAAACTTTCCAAATACTAATAATATTATAAGATCAGTGTAGGTCTCTCTCTTTTAACTAACTGACACATTGGATGACATGTCATTTAAAGTGTAATATCATCTATTCAAAATGAATTCACCTCAGGATAGGATGGTGACATGGAAGCTACACGTGTGAACTATACTTCTCAAGCAAAGGCTTTCAAAAATAATGACCTACCATCATTTTAATGTGAAGAAAGTTAATTTACAAAATTTGGGAATAAGTGTTTACTACTGTGAACTAGGAGTTTGACTCAAGAGAGGATGGTTAGTATTATGTTAGTTTCAAAATAAAAATTAAATAAAATAAACACACTAACATAACATCTCTAGGCCTAGTTACTAAGGAGATCTTAGTTAAAAAAACAAAATGGAAACACAACTAAAACATGAAAGAAACCTTCTTTCATCTTCTTTGGATGCTCCAAAATGATTGTTGTAGTGGCTTGCTTGGCCTTGTGCTCATGAAGTCTGCATCAATGGAAGCTTGACTACCTCCATCTCTCCTTGGCACCTTATGTCTTTGGCTTGGCTTAGCTCAATATTTGGGAATTATAACAATAATTTGCATGAATATTTAGAATCAATTTAGCATTATAAGTTTGGCATATGAGAGCTTAGAATTCATGTGGCAAGGCCTCCTATATATAGATTTTATAAAATGGCTAGAATCAACTTGAAACATCCATCTCAAGATTTAGATGTGTGGCTAAGGATTAATCTAATTATTTAATTAAAAACCATAAATAGGCTCATCAATATTTGGGATAAAGGATCATTTAAGAGGCATGGGAGGGGTTAGCCGTGATATTTTATGTATTTATGGCCTAGGGATCTCATCCCAAGAAATGATGTCACCTTGATGATGCAAATATTCAATATTCATTTCTAAATACAAGTATTCAAAAGATTTCCATTGAATTCTTAATTAGTCTCTAATTTGGTTTAATTATCTTTAAGCATGTTTAGTCACTTTGATGCAAACCTTGTTTCTTTGTGCATAATTTACTCAAATTAGTCAGAATGTCTTGTTATTGGCCCAAAATTTGACTAGATTAGAATTTGAAGTAGTTGTTAGATGAATTATATCTATTATCCCATTTATGATGTTGACACCACAAAATAAAAAAATCACAGGTCTCATGCAAGATATTTGATAGAAAAGAGCAATTCAAGGCACCTAGGTATAAAATTAGCATTTTGACTTGAAATGATCTAATCAGAGTTAGTTGGCCCATACATCACATTGCCCCATTTAGTGACACTCTAGCCAAAATCAGCCCTTGAATACGTCATGTTCAAATATTTTAATGTGCTTTAGTGTTTTTAGGCCAAATTGTGTATTTTAGTGGAAATTGGTGAAAGACCTAGTTGGAGGTTAATAGTACCTAGATTTAAGTGTCTACAATTTGCCCCTGTTTGGGAAGGCATTATAAGATATAGGCATAATAATGTCTTCTCAAAGAATGAAAATGTTCTATATACCTAAAACTATAATGATGAATAACTAATTGCATGATGACCCCTCAAGGAAATAGTTGACATAAGAAAAGGTCAATAAGAGATCACTCAAATAGAAAGAATAGAGATGAGGGGGGAAAATAAAAGTAAAATGATGGGATGAGAACATAATTATTATGAAAAATTAGGCAAAATCATTAAGATTATAAGTGGGATGGTGTACAATGGTTTGCTCAAAGGCAATTATAAGCATTGTACCCTGATAGTGGCAATGTGGCATAAAAAACAATGATTTTATCATAGGTGGTTATAATCATTAAGAAGATGGAGATGACCTAGTTAGAGAAGAAAAATAAGATAACAACATGCCCTAGTATGGGCATAAAAAGTAATGTTTGGTGAGAACACAATGATTTTCCTAAAGGTAGTTATAATCATTAAGAAATGTAAGTGAGATGGTGTGTAATGATTTGCCCATAGGCAATTATAATCATTGGACCTAGATTATCGAAAAAATTATTGATTTGGATGATGATGATGATAATTGAATACAAAGGATAAAGATGAATGGGGACAACCTCCTAGTAGGGAGATACTTGTCTAAACTAAAAAAAGGTTGAAATTCTTTCATTATTTAATTACTCTGTGTAGGATATGATTTGGATTGAATCAGGATGGTGGTGCTGAGGAGATGTTGATGCTACCATTGCTAAATAGACTTCCTAAAGCTGAGGTTTGTTGTAGCACATGTCATAAGGCACCATGATATAACATTATGAGGACTTTTCCAAAATATGTATAAGTATTGACTCCCATAATCTAATAATCAATAGAAAATAATGCACCAATGATAGAAACCATGATGATAATGTAGACATATGACTATGGATGGAATCAAGAATAATGTGCACATATAAATTCTAAACAATACTAAAATAAAACATGTAGGCACATATACAATATAACAAAATAAACAAACAAAGAAATAAACAATATAATTTAAGCCATAAAAATACTGCACCTAGAAAATAGGCAACAACTTAACAAACTAAAAGAATGGGGGAATAGAAGAAATGGAAGTGGGTGACTGAGCTATCTTCATATACACTAGGCAAGTGGATGCTACCTACATAGTTATATGGATGTAATATCCAATAAAAACTTTAGGATAAATGTAGTTATCCCAAAAAAAATGGGAAGAAAATGATAACTAATGAAAATAACATAATGAATGTAATATAAGAATAGGAATGATCTTGTAAAATGGCAAGTGCATGAGAAAAACTGAAAAAAAGGATAAGGAAACTAAGTGACAAGTGATTTTTTTGTGACTTAATAAGGGTTCCCATAATCCTTAAGGTAAAGAAGTGGTCAATGTTTTTGGTTTTCTAATTATTTTACAAAATTTTTTAGAATTTTTGAAGTATCTCAACTCAATTGAGAATGATGAGACACTAAATGATTCATTATCATAAAATGGTGAGATAATGGCTTAGGTTTCTCATAAAATAGTCAGAGCATGGCTTATGTTACTCATAAAATGATGAGAGTGTGACTTAGGTTGCTCACAAAATGGTAAGAGTGTGGCTTATGGGTGGCTGAGCTAACCTCAACAAGTATCAAGTGCTCTACCTACGTAGTCCCAGGGTAGAACTTCCAGTCACTATAGTTTGACCTCATAGTAGAGGAATCTAACTAGTGTAGCCATATATTCAAAAAAAATAGGCATAATTGGTATAAAGGCATAGTACAACATATGTAATGGCAAGTTGGTATGTCAAGGCTCAATAAATAAATGTTGCTCCTAGTTTACCCATAAGTGGTTATAACTAAGACATAATGGACTAAATAAATGGTACTAATTTTCCCATGGGTGGTTATAATTAGTATCAAGACCAGTGATAAGAAACGATCAA
The DNA here is from genome assembly GCA_037957365.1 of Torreya grandis. NCBI lineage: Eukaryota > Viridiplantae > Streptophyta > Pinopsida > Cupressales > Taxaceae > Torreya > Torreya grandis. The sequence continues at coordinate 2,839,131 of JARHVA010001444.1, forward strand.
TAAAAAGAAGGATGAAACTACAAAAACTTTTATCATACTACTCTAAAATACTGTCTCTATCTGAAATGCTTGAAACAAATGGTAAAATTGATCATATTCATTAATGCTAAAAATATGTAATTAACTGTGAAACCAAGGTCAAACAAGCTAGGTAAATAGGATTCAAAACATGTTTGGTCAATAGAATGGAATGATAAATGGATAATTAATAGGCTAAGAGGAATGATAAGAATGACATTCATACAAATAAGAATAGTGATAAAGTGGCATAATGGAAATGGTTCTTATAGATAATACACCATAATGCACAAGCATAGTACTACTTGAGGTGAATAATTGTCATCAACTCAAGAAGTTCATCTCCATCTAGTGTGGTAAGCCTATATGATCCTGATCCAAAATCTATAGTAATGATGAAAGGCCCTATCTAATTTGGTTTGATTTTACCTTTATGCTTCTTCTTGGTTGTGGTATTATTTTCATTTTCATTAAGGACAAGATCACCAAGTTTAAATGTTCTATATTTGATGTAATGATTATAGTGGCCTTTGAGTGAGTTATGATATTCCTAAAGATTTTTGAGTATAGATATGCATTTTTCATCAAGCAGGTCTAGCTCTTGCAGGCGAGCTACTTGGTAATTTTGATCATCGAGGGAATGATTGACAGATATACACAGTGAAGGTAACATGAGCTCAATGGGAAGGATGGATTTTGACCATAAACAAGTGAGTATGGAATGGGTCTTATGGGGGTAAATTTATTTATATGGTATGCCCAAAGGGTATGGAATATCTGAAAGTGTCAGTCATAATTAGTATCATTGAAAAATCATTTTGAGAATGTTAATAATTTTTTTATTTGATACCTTATCCTGATCATTACCATGAGGGTAATATGGCATAGAGAATATTTTGTGATTTTTACTTAGCACATATATTGTTAACATTCTTATTATTGAATGATCATCCAGTATCATATATATTATTGAAGGGGATACCATATCGGCAGATGAGATGGTTGAAAATGAACTTGGAAATTTTATTTCTAGTCACATAAGTGAGGGGTATATATTTGATACACTAAGTGAAATATTATATGGTAGTAATGATATGTTTATGGCTGTCTAAAGATGTAGGCTTTATTTTCCCAATGAGGTCAAGTCCCTATGTAGCAAATGGCCATGGTGTCAACATTGGTTTTAGAGTCTTGGATGGGTAATGAAATAGATTGGAATGCCATTTACATTCGTCACACTTCCTTACATATGAAGATACATCTAAATCCATCGTTGGCTACTAAAAACTAGTACGTAAAATCTTTTTGGATAAGACTGCCCTACTAGAGTGGGTGCCACATATTCCTTCATGTACTTATTATAATGCTAGTGTATATTCTACTAAAGTTAAATAGTGAAGTAGAGTTTGATCAAAAATCTAGTGGTAGAGGGTTGATCAAAGTAAAATATAATAAGTGGAGTGATAGATAAAGGATTTGGTTTATTTATGGGATAGATCAGGTGGTATAATTTGGTCATGGAGGTAATTATAAAGGTTTGAATACTAGATAGAATTAGGACTAACAATATCACAAATCATTGCAATGGTTGAAGGTTCATGAGCTGGTGTGACCAAATTCTTGACAAGGAATTGATACTCTATAGATTTATCTATTTTTTCAATTAGGGAGCCAATAGTAGCGATGGCATCGATAGTTCTATTACTATCCATTGGTATATGCTCAAATTAGATATTTGTAATTTGATGTTTAAAAGTGTCAACCATAGCTTTGTAAGGAACCATATTGTCATCATTAGTTTAGAAATGGTTTGTGAGTTAATTTTTGATTAAATAAGAATAACCATAAACCTTGAGATGAGTTATGTTGTATTATACTACATGTCAAATTCTTGCAACAAGTGCTTCATACTTGACCATGTTGTTTGTGCAAGGAAAATTGATTATAAAAGACTTGGGAATTAGATTCCCTTATGGTGTAATAAATAAAAGGCCTACCCCTAATCCATGTGTAGTAAATGATCAATCAAAATATATCATCCAATGCTACTCTTCAAGAGGTATATTAATGATGGTCATGATGGATTCATCAAGAAATTAGAATGTGAGTGGTTCTATGTCTACAAGGGGTGCTTTAACAAGCTAATATGCAAGGACCTATCCCTTGATTAACTTTTCATTGACATAATCTATGTCAAACTCACTAATAAGCATGATTAATTTAGCCATTATAACTTTTAAATCTATTTTTGATAGTAGATACTTGAGTGGATCTACTTTTTATATAACCATGGTCTTATTATTCAACATGTAGTGTCATAATTTCTGAGCTGTAAATACCATGGCTACATAGGTCTTTTCAATAGGCTTATAGTTATGTTCATACATTACCAATGTACTACTTAAGTATTGTATTGCATGCTCTTTTCCATTGTCATCATGTTGAACTAGAAGTGCCGCCAAGGCATTATCTGTAGCTGATAGGTACAAAAAAATAGTTTTCCTAGCACAAGGGCTAAAAAATAGGTGGATTTGCTAGGTAATCTTGTAGATATTGAAAAGATGTTTAGTAATGATTATCCCAATATAATGTAAAAACCTTTTTTAGAAGATGTGTAAATGGATGAAAACTATCTAATAATTAAGATATGAAGCATCAAATTAACTGGATCTTGCCCTGTAAACTATGGAGTTGCTTTAAATTGGTTGGTGGTGGCATCTTTGTTATAGTTTGTACCTTGGCCAGATTGAATTCAATGCCTCTAAAATACATGATGGAACCAATTAATTTTCCTGATGTTACACCAAACAAATTTCTTTGGATTCAATCAGATTTTGTACTCTTGTAGCCTTTCAAATATTTTACATAACACTATTAGATGGCCAGTCTTGGTTTTTTATTTGCCTAGTATGTCATTAATGTAGTCTTCAATAATATCATGCATCATATTATGTAATATGATAGTCATGGATCTTTGATATGTAGCTCTAAAAATTTTAAGACCAAATGGCATTAATAAATAATATAATGTTCCCCATGGAGTGTTGAATGTTGTCTTGTGTTGATCTTCTAGTGCTATTATGATCTAGTTGTATCCTAAAAATCTACCCATGAGTGAAAGCATCTCATAACCCACACTGGGGTCAACATTAGTGTAAATATTAGGAAATAAAAAGTCATATTTATGGAAAGCTTTGTTTATGTCTCAAACATCAATATAGATTCTAATTCCTTTAGGCTTTTTGTTAATAGGTACAACAAAAGAGATCCATTCTGAATAATCAATGGAGTGAATACATCCTACTTCTAAGAGTTTTTCTAACTCCTTATTTACTAATACAAAAATTTGAGGATACATCTTATGTAAATTTTTTAAACTAGTTTAGCATCAAGATTTGCCATAATGTGATGTAGAACCAAGGCAGGGTCCAAAAATAGCATGTCAGAATATGCCCATGCAAATATATCTACAAATTCTGTTAATAAAGTGATAAAGAATTTATGTTCCTCCTTAGTGAGGGATGTTCCTAATTTTATCCATTTTGGGTCTAATGGAGTACTAGAGTTTACCTTTATTATATCCTCAAATAAAAGGGTTGATCTATCTTCTAGGATAATAGGCCAAGACTTAAATTATTGGCCATACCAAAGTCCTATGTTAGGACTTGCTCTTTAACTTATCTTAGGCATGATGAATCTGAGTCCCCTAATGGGAGATTTGGCCATGTGACAAAAATAATAAAAAAAATCTTAAATAATTTGATCAAACACTTGTTGCTTCTCAAAACTGAACTTAGATCCATAGGCAAGTTCATTCTTGGTGGTCTCCCATTATAAATTCAAAGAAGAATGAACACCCCCATCTAATGGTGCTTGAAACAAGTTTTCACCACTAGACTAGCCTTTATCTTTACTTTTTCCCTAGTTAAAAAGCACCTCAAAATTTTTTTCACTTTGGGACCTCAATGTTTTATTTTTATTTTTTGGCTAAGGGTGTTCACCTACTCTCCAAAATAGGCTTCAAAATATGATGTGATTGAGAACCCTGATTTATGATCTCCCAATAGAACATTGTCTCTAAGGCCTAGCAAGTCATATAATGCCTCATCATTATAAAACTCATCAATTGGTAGACTAGATTCTTTTTGGTCCCAATCTATTAGTTAGGGATAGTATAATGGTAATGGGTTATTGCAAATGATTTGGATAAGGGTACATATGGAATTATTATCAAACAGGTTAATCTCAGCTAGGTCATCAAAGATAAGGCTATGATTAGACTTTTATTTTCTATCATCATCATCATCATCACTAGCCACTGGTGATGGAACTCAAATGAGATATGTGGGGTCACCCCCAAGTAGTTTAAATCGAAGTCCATTAGGTCTTTTGTACTTAGTCATGGAAATTGGCTCAATGGTTCCTTGTTGATTTAGTCTGAGTCCTCTTCCTTCATAATCTTGATGTTCCATGATCCTATTGGGAATATGATACTTCACACTTATAATAATTTACCAACATGTCATTGTATAACCATGATTCATCTCCTTTGAAAGGGTCTTATTCTTGCCCAGATGTTGGTACGAATGTGACTAGTCCTAGATTATGAAGTTTATGTTTACCTTTTAATTATTAATGCATGTGTGGAGTAACTTTAGGTCATCTAAATGTCTTTGGATTTAGAGGAAGATTGGAAATATGAAAGGTATCATGGGTCACATACTCTCCTGGGCCTTTATCTAAAATGGTGAAATGATTAAAATCTTTAGGAGGTTGTATGTGGGAAATGGAATCTAGGGTATTATGATCTATACAATTATCCTCTAGAGGATCAATAAGTATGGCCTTTATTTTATCCTCCTTGTAACTTGGATTCATTTTTTGTTGGTAATTATAGCTTTGAAACTTAGCCTTGAGATGTTTATAGTGTTCATATGGGTGCAAATCTCTTGGAACATTCACCTCCATCCCTAAATAGGAGAACTTGATACATTGGTGTAATGTTGATGGGATTGCATGAATCTTATGTAACCAAGGCCTACCCTAAAGCATATTATATAAAAACTCAAGATCAATCACATGGGAAAGTGTATCATGGGTCAAAATCCCAATGATAACTAATAGGTTGATGGTGCCTTGTGATTCTCTGCCCTAATTATCATAGGCTTTGATAGTTATCAATTTTGGTTAGAGATATTCTATTATGTACCCAAAAATATTGATGATATTGAGAGACACTATGTTGAGGCCTAATCTATTACCTATAAGGACCCATTTCACTTTATGCCACTTTATACAAACTTCTATGTATAATAGATTATTATGGAATGGGCTAAGGGAAGACATATCACTTTGGTTAAATGTGACTTGTTGGGATGGAGTTAGGTGTCCAATCAAATATTAAAATTTATCAAGGGATATGTCATTAGCAATGGTGGATTGGGTTAAAAAATCATTCAAAATGTTCTTAGGGATTGTTGACATCTGCAATAAATCTAAAATAGAGATCTAGTCTGGTATCTTCTATAATTGTTACACAATATCAAACTTTTTTTTGAGTCAATTGTAAATGGATTATTCTAAGGTTGAATGGTTGGTTGGATAATGGGAAAGGTAGAAGGTGGTTGTGGGCCTAAAATGGTAATATATGATCTTCAAGTTATGATTACATAATCTGGAGTGAGTATAGGACCATTATTGCTAACAAATGATGGTGATGGTATGGGACCAAATAGGACAAGTCTCACTTATTGGTGCACTTGTATGTGCTCATAATGCAAGGATGAGTAATTGATATAAGGTCTAAAAGTGGAAAACCTAGTTTGTTGATTCACCTACATGTGGTCCTAGGTCAAAGAAGAATTATCCATGTAATTTGGTAGAGGGGAGTTGTTTATCAATGGTCTATATTGATTGGTGCTTGATCTAGGATTAATAGAGATGGTGTTAACACTACCCCCTACAATATGACCTATAACCCTATTGTAGTCATGTACAATTGTGTGGTAAGTTTTTTTGGTTATTATTAGATTGACCTTACTTTTGTCTATTGTTTTGACATTATTGGTTCTATTGTTGATTCTACTAATTTTTTTGGTTCTATTGGTTTAATGATTGATTCTGATACTATTGATTTTTTATTGCACTGGTTATGGTTGTTACTACTATTGTTGTTGATTATGCTATGAAAAAGGGTTTTGGTAGATGCCAAGATTATGATTAGAGATGGAAACATTACCATCCAATATGATCTCCCCATTATCAAACATATTTTTAATTGAATTCTTGATTTGCAAACATCTTCATAAATTATGCCTATTAACTCAATGATATTCATACAATTCATTTTCATGGTACCAATTAGGATAAGAGATGCCTTGAGGATAATGCTTTGGTATAGGCCAAGTAATCAAATTAGTAGTGACAAGTTTGTGAAATATATAATTAATAAAATCTCCAAGGTCACTAAAAACATTAGGTGTTGACACAATTCTCTTTGGAGAAGTGTTTTAAAATGGAAAAGGTTGTGGCATTTGTTGCACAAATCTTGGTTGTTGTGCTTGCAGCATCGATTGAATAGGTTGTCAAGTAGGATTTAGATGAAAAGGTGGAGCATATGATGTTTACATTTGTTTAACAATATGTGACTCAATTACTCCATTTCCCACAACATTCTTATTGCAATTGAATTACTTTAGTCTATCTTGGTTATTAGCTTGTGCTAATTGTGATGCTTGCACTTAGATTAGATGTTGGTTTTGGCCACTTCCTTTACTGGTGACTTGGTTTTGATTAGTTGAATTAAGTTTGATGGATCTTTTATTAATGAGATATCACTCTATCAACAAACCTTTATCAATGATCTCTTTGAAGTTATGTGCACATTGCAATTTTAGATGATAAGCTATCTCACTATGCAAGTTTTTAGTGAATATAATAACTAATTTTTTATCTATTAAACTATGAGTGAATTGGCTTGAAAGTACTCTCCATCACTATATGTAGCTATGAAACTCCCTTTGAACTTTTTTTTTGCTTGTGTCAAGTTGACCAATGAAATATCATGCTTGAGATTATAGGAAAAGTGTTGCACAAACTTATTTAAAAGATCATCAAAATCAGTTACTGAATTCTTTGGCAACTTCAATAACCTCTCCAAGGATTGTCTAGATAATATAATTGTAAATAACAAAAAAATGTATATATTTCTATATGCCACTAGCTGGCAGGTGACAAAAAACTTGGTCAAATTGTATTTAGGGTCACTTTTCCCCTTGTATTTATCAAACTTTGGTGGCTAACATCTTGGAAGAAATATAATATATAAGTATTCCATATTGAAGGGATAGGAACACACATAATCCAATTTAAACTTTTTAATCTATTTCCCTGCTTGCAAAGTAGTAATTGCATCCTTCATCTATTGTAACTCTTCCACTTTTCAAAACGTTGGCATGGGTAGATGGTTGGGTGGTCATAAGTTAAATACTTTGACTAGGGTATGCTGGGGGAATTTAGTATACATTGGATTGGTTGGGAAATGAACTAGGAATACACAAACATGGATTAGGATGTATTTATTGAAATTGCATGTTTGGTTGCATGATATTTAGGTTAGGGTTAGTGATGAAGGCTTGACTTGGAGGATTTTGAGGTTGGTTTGGAGGGATATAACCATACTTTGCATGTTGAATTTTAATAAGGATATATTGTTGACTACTCAAAATTTGTTGTTGAGAGGGGACTTGTGAACCAAGACCCTACCTCTAAACAAGTAGCACATTTTGAAAAAAAATCCAATTGTTGCCTCATAGGTACTTAAGAAACATTCAAATTGCCTTGTTTCATAAATCCTTCTTGTGAAGTAGATGCTTGTTGGGGATTTGTCACCTATCACTATCCAACATGAATACATTTTGAATTGATGTGTTAGTATGTGAGGAAGAAGGTATGTTTCCTATTACCTAATGAGGTGGAACATTAGCTTCCCCTTTTTGAGGTGGTAATATATTTAGCCTCTGTTATGTTGGTATATTAATTTTTTCTTATTGTTATATAATTTTACTCATCACCTGTTGAGGAGGAATATGATTTTTCATAGTATACTATTAATGAATGACATTGGTTCCTATTTCACTACCTGCTCCTATTGGTTGCACAATTGATGAACTAATTAGTTGAGGATTGGAATTAACTAGTTGAGGTTGGGGTGTAGAAGCTCTCATTCCTAGGTTGGTAGATCCACTCATGATATTAACTAAAGGAACATGTTTTTGACTAGTTCTTTGTGCATTAGCACCACTTTTATTTGGATTGGATGTTGATTGTGCAATGTCCAATGTGTTTTGCTCATTATTTTATGTAGAAGTAAAAGACACTTCCACAATGATTGGCATATGAAAAAATTTATCCCCTAAGGCATTTTGTACAAATGGGTCTATACCCTAATTTTCTTGACCGATTAACTCTATTAAAACTCCTATTGAAATAACTATATCAATAAGAGGTTTATTTACCATGGTTATCTTCTTAAATTTATGCACTAGATTTAAGTAGGTTTGGTATTCCATTTACATTTGATTGAAGTGATCTTCCATGAGGTCCTTTCCTTTAGCAAGCATATGAGAGTCATGATATACTACTGGAGCAAGAGCCAAAGGGTTACTGGAATAAGCCTATTGACTATGAATGATATTGTGTGGCATTCTTACTAGGATTGGTAAATTTTAATGGAAAAAGTCTACCAAAAACTTATCCCCTAATTCTATGGCTTTAACCAAAATATCATCTTTGTTCTCCAGCATATGTCATTCAAACAAATAAAGATCAAACATGGAAGGTAAACTAATAGGTTATAATTGTCGAGGAAATGGTTTTCCAATATTGGGTATTGTAGCTAGGTATTGCTCAGTTTGTTCTTGATCTTATTATAAATATGGTGGCATATTTATCAAGTAATGAGCTAATGGGTCTAGGCTTTGTGCCCCTATTTTAATGTTATGATATGGATATGGATTGGTCTCATAAAAAACATTATCTACGTAAGGGTCTTATACCATCTCTTCTTGTGAAATCACATTACTAACCCTTGGACTATACATGAGTCCACTACGAGTGTACAAAAACATGTTGGGATCCATAGTAAATGTTTTTCTATGAATGGTCAAAGAGTTCTAAAACCTTTAAAAAGGCAATGTCTAAAAAGAATTTTCTAACTTCGTCTATGTTTTTCAAAATAAATGGATATGTATATCCAAAATATCTTATACAAACATCTAAATATAATTATTTATTAGAATTTATTGATCCATTATAATCAAGGATGTCCATAAATGAATGAAATAATACAAATTTAGTATAAAGCACATAAAATATCATCTACAATTTAATTAAAATTCATTGTGTAGACAAAATAAAATAGTAAAAAATAATATCAAATAGACACATCACATCTTCATGCATATACATTTTAGGTCTAATTCTATGTGGGATACTACTAGGTATAATTAATTATACCATGAATGACATATGTATCTATCTAATGCTATGATACTATCATAAGGTTTCATGATACACTATTATGTCCAACATTCCACTAAATAATCCACCCAAGCTTGTGTTAGAGCATATTGTTTAGAAAGTGGATGTTCATATTATTTTTATCTATTTTAGAATGGGCATGTTCCCACTATACATAAGATTATAATACTATCAATAGGATATTCAAGTAATAATGGGTCCTCATTTAATTTTTGAAAATGGGGTGTTTAAGTGGATGTTGTTGAAAAAAACTTTTAAGTCTAATTATTCGTGGTATACCATTGGTTACAATTGATTATACTATGAATGACATATATAGTTGTTTGATGTTATGGTATTATTGAAAGATTATATAATATATTATTATGTCTAGTAATCCCCCCAAGCTTATGTTACATAAAAATGGAAACCATGTGGATGTTCATATTATTATTATATTATTCAGAATGGGATATTATCAACTACCAAAAATCTTTATCTTATGTATAATGGGATAAACTGATAAAATTATTAATGTCTTTTGTAAAAATAGGAACAATCCCATTTTTATGAAGATATAAAATATCTTCTCCAATTTAATTCTAATGTAGTTTTAAGACCAAATAAAATAATATAAATTTAATTTCAAACAAACACATCTTGTCCTTATGTATATATTTTAGGTCTAATTTTCCATGGGATGCTACTAGGTATAATTTATTATACTACAAATGACATATGTAGCTATTTGATGCCTTGATATTATTTCAAGGTTTAGTGGTACACTATTATATCTAGTACTCCATTGAAGAATCCCCAAAAGATTATTTTATAACATATTAGTTAGAAGATGGATGTCCATATTATTCTTATCTTATTTAGAATGGGCACATGCCCATTCTAAAAAATATTGGAATAATATCAATGAGATATTCAAGCAATAATGGGTCCCTAATTGATTTCAAAAAATAAGGTGTCCGAGTGGAAGTTTTTCAAAAACACTTTCATGCGTAATTATCTATGGCATGCTACTCATTACAATTGATTATAACACATATGACATATGTAGTTATCTAATTCTAAAATAATATCTAAAAGTTGCATGGTATACTAATATGTTTAATACTTTATTGAATAATCCCCCCAAGGTTATGTTGTAGTAAAATGAAAACCATGTGGGTTTTCATATTATTCTTATCTTGTTGAGAATGGACATGTGCCCATTCTATATAAGATTGGAATATTATCAACTACCAAAAATATTTATCTTGTGTAAAATGAGGTTAATTGATAAAATTATTAATGCCTTGTTTAAAGCAAATAACAAGCCCATTTCGATCGAGATATAAAATATCATCCTCATTTTATTACAATGTAATTATAATACATAATATAATAATAAATATTTAATATCACACAAACACATCTCATTCTCGTGCATATACATTCTAGGTCTACCTCTCTATGGGATGTTGTTAGGTAAAATATATTATACCATAAATAGTATATGTAGATGTCTAATGTTACAATGTCATCTTAAAGGTCTATGGTATACTTGAACCTATGTTTAGAATTTATATAGATTTCATAGAATAGGCACATGAAAATTTTGAAAAAGATAATTTTCACATCTATAATAATGAATCTACTATCCTAAAAATTATAATAATATTGTATTCCTAATTGATGATGTGCTTATCTTTTAAAATATTTGGGCATGTGCCCATTCTACACTATCAAGGTAAGTCCAATGTTATAACCTAATAATCCAAAACTATTGGAATGTTTGGAATGGTCACATGCCCATTTTACATAATTGATAAACATTAGATTCTTAATTAATAATATTATTAAAATACTATTAATATATTAGTATAATGGGGCATAACATGATTAATTATTACTCTACTCTCATAATATAGTTAATATATAATTTGTGTACAAGGGGAATACCAAACTCTTATTAATATTAGCCTCAACTTAATAATTTGAATTCATGGTAACATGCCCATTACACACATGAAAATCCCATTGGATTCTTAATCCATAATATTCATATTATATTAAAATACCTCTATATTATTGACAATGTTGCTCATTTTAAATAGGTTAAAAATAATTTAATAAATTAAGAATCAAATATTATTTTATTGTGTTTAATATAGGTCTTCACTTAATAATAAATTATTATTTTGGAAGTAATAAATATAAACCACTCATTATAAGGTAATAGTGCACATTCAGATAGGAAAAAGTGTTATTGTTAAAATCAAATCTCTTTTAACTATAACTATTTGTTCATAAAAAATATTAATTTTATATATAAACATGAATCATAAGTCAAATGAAAGTTGAAGTCATCATGAGGGGATATTGCATAATATTGCATAAAAGTGATTTTAAAGTTTTTATTCATTATTTTAGAGGAGAAAAAAGTCATTACAAAGTAAATATCGGTTTACTTTTTAATAATTTTGTTTTTATAGTACAAAAATTATAAATAGATAAAGTGAAACTAGTGGAGATGACACAAGGACATGATGGCATCTGATACTATTTTTTTTACAAACAATACATCTACAAATAGATGAGAGTCAAACTAGACTTGGAAAATAAATATAGAAGTAAGGAAGGGATCAACAAGGTGATTATTCAGAGACCTAGTTTTTTATTAGTGTTATTTCTCAAAACTACATTTCTATATAGCTTAGTAAAATTATGCAAGTAGATTACAAGGATTTTACACACATGTATTCATGATTTATATTTTTTACATCAATGTTATTCTCAATTTAAATTATAAAAAGGAAAGCAATGTTTAAGTGAGTTTGATTACAATTTGCATTTGAATTTAAAAATTGAATGCCATTTACATGTTATAGACATAAGGAAGAAGAGAACAAATTTTGAAACAATAAAAAATTAAAACTTGGTAGTATATGTTTTATATCTTGCTCTCTCTACTAGTTCTAAAACCTAATGTTGTATTTCTTCTTTTTTATCGAGTTACTAAAGATAAACCTTCAGTGTTATATTTATTCATATATATGCCATTTTGATTTTATATTTTTCCTATGTCATTCCATGCTATTTTTTAAGGCTCTCAGATTGATGTGGGTATCCCTAAAACCTAACTATCTTTGTCTCTTTATACTATCGATAGGCTCCATGATGGTTATTACTATCCTTGAAACCAAACTATCTTTATATATCTATGTTATTAATAAGCTCTAAGATTCATGTTGGATTCCATGAAACTATAACTATTTATTTATATCTATATTATTGATAAGCTTTAGGATGGTTACTGATATCCTTAAAACTTTACTATCTCTATCTATTTGTAGTGTTGATAAGCTCTCAGATGAATGCTGGTATCCTTGAAACCCAAATATCTCTATTTATCAATAGTGTCAATGCTAGTAAGCTCTCATTCACCTCTCTTTATATCTATCTTATGATTTCCATGTTTGACCATGAATAAACTAAGGAGGGAAACCCTTTTCTTTCAATACTAAAAAAACTATAATGCATCTGAATATGCACAAATTCTACCCAACATGCAAGCACAACAATTTTAAAATTTTAAAAATAAATGTTGCATTAAATGCAATGCCTATTTTCAAATTTGAAAAATACCGTACCATAAAATTTTGTGACACATCTTGATTTGAAAATTATTGTGTGTATGAAATTTAGCATGGTATTTATTCGATATGTGCTCTGATTATTAGTGTAGTAGGGCTTATCAATACAACATGATTTGATAATTGTAATTACTTAACATGTACTATATATTATTTGAATTTCATGTAGTACCTAAATAAAATCTTTTCAAAATATCCAAAAATCTATTCAAGAGTTTAGTTATTACTAATATAAATGATACTAATTCTACAAATTATTTTAACACTTATCTTTAATATGTTAATTAAACAATTAAAAATGAATAAGATTATTTGTATCTAATATTATATTTTGGTAAAGATGCCACATTATTACCCTAAATAGACATACCCTTTGTGTGTATACAATATTAATGGCATTAAAATCAATTTGATGACTTTTAAAAAAAATACACCAAGTTCATAAAATATTATAATGTTTACTTCAAATCCCATACTTCATTAAATCATTAAGGAAAGCCTACTTCAAATCCCATCCTGGTTTGAAAGTTATGAATAAAATGAGCTTGATTTTCTTTGAATAATTCCATAATTTAAAACCAATGGTGATACCAATGATCTATATTTATCATTAATTTAAGGTAAATTTTAGTGGCCTATATAGAAATGAAATATGGTTCTTTTGAGAATTTATAAATATGTGTTTCTAAATTCTGGTGAAAGTTAATGGATGATGCTTAAGCATGCATGTGAATGCACATGTGAAATGTAACATGATGTAGAAGGTATTGCTTATGTGTGACTAAATGTAAAAATCATAGATGGATGGTAGATATGCCAATATGATTTAGAAATTTAGTCATAAAATGATTAATATTACATATAATGGTGAATAAACCCATATTGACTTTCGACAGAGTGAAAAATTATATTTATATGCATGTAATTTATTTTAAATAATAGGCAAAGTAACCTAGAAAACTAACTTACACATAGATAATATAGGTGAATTCACATTGTTTACCACCTAGTAAAATAGCCAAATAGAAATTTATAAAAACAAAGTATTCATGATTTAATTAATAATAGCCTCTATATTTTATCCTACATTAATTATGAGAACATTTTAACTTTTGACAAGAATTGTTTCCTTTGAATTGATTTTTTTTAAAACAATTATAAAAATTAATTATTATTATTTAATAAATGTAAGGTGTAAAATAAATTTGATAAATGCATTTCAAGTCATTTGAAGTCTATATATTATTTTTAATTACATTTTAATTTACTTACAATTAATATAACTACTTGAACCTAAAAATTAATTTGACATTTAAATAGGATTAAAAAAATAGTCTTTTACCATTTTATAAATAAAAAATTGGCCACTATTTCATGTGTGTTGTAATTAAGATAAGATAATAATATTAATCTTGTCATTTTTAGAAAAGGCTTAACATGAATCTCATTTCATAACAATATTTTTTCAGGATATTTATCTTATATTATGTGGAGTGGTCTTGATTGCTTATAATGGTCATAGTTAATAATTTATAGTGGGAATAAGAATGAGAAAATTGAGCATTATAAAAAACTTGATATATTAATTTCATATCCATTATTATAATGCATTATTAGTAAAAAATATAATACAAATTTAATATCATCAACCACATCGCATCCTCATGCATTAAAATTTTACGTTTAATTTTCTATGGGATGTTGCTGGGTATAATCAATTATACTACAAACTGCATATGTAACTATCTAATGTCATGGTACCAGTTTAAGGGTATGCATTATGATATCATGTCTAGTCTTGCATTTAAGAATCCCCAAATCTTGTGTTACAAAATATTGTTTATAATGTGGATTTTCATATTATTATTATCTTATTTAGAATGTAGATGTATTCATTCTACACAAGATTAGAATTCTATCAACTATCTTCCTTGTGCATATACATTTCAATTATAATGATGACATGATACCATCACAAGGTAATACCATGTTATACTATCATGTATAAACTACTGTAAATTTCATGGCCTACACTTTTTTATTGACTTGGCATGCTGATTTGGTAAATGATGTTTATTTTTCACTAGCCAGCCAATGTTATTTTAACATGGCATTTCATCATTGTTTCATTTATGTTGCACTAATATTTAGTCTTGTCTTACTATCCTAAGACCATAAATTAGTATTATTTCACTACATGGGGTAATCCTACTAACCCACTCACTTGAGTGGTTAGCTAATTATTTAGCCACCCTAGGATGACATAGTAGTAGGATGTTTCTATGTGGTGTAATCCTACTACTCGTTTGTGTATAGGGTTAGTTGACTATATAATTACCCATAACATGGTATAGTAGTGGGATGTTACCACATGGATACATCCTAAGAAATTCTCACCTAGAGGGTTAGCTTCCTATACAGCTCCACCTAGGTCACTAGGTCCCTAGGATAATGCCACATGGCATAATCTTGCTAACCAAGAGGCTTGGTGTTGTTCATTATGCATGGTTATCCCTAGGCATAATCCTAGAAAACTTGTGTTATAGAATATTGGCTATAATTTGGATGTTCATATTAATATTCTCTTTTTTAGAATGGGCATGTGCCCATTCTACATAAGATTATAATACTATCAATTTTTATCCTCGTGCATATACATTTCAAGGCTAATGATGTTTTGGTACCATTTCAAGGGTCTACATTATAATATCATGTCTATTATTTCATTGAAGAATCTCCCTAAGCTTGTGTTATAGAATATTGATTAGAATGTGGATGCTCATATTATTTTTATCTTGTTTAGAAGAGGCATGTATCCATTCTACATAAGATTAAATTACTATCAACTACCAAAAATATTTTGTTTTTTTAGAATGGGATTAAGTGATAAAATACTCAATGCCTTGTGTAAAATAATTCACAAACCCATTCTAATCAAAATATGATATATCATCTCCATTTTATTGTAATGAATTGTTTAGACTAGATACAAGAATAAAAATTTAATTTCAAATACATACATCTCATCCTCATGCATATATATTTTAGTTCTAATTATCTATGGGATGCTAATAGGTATAATTAGTTATACTAAGAATGTCATATGTAGTTATCTAATGTCATAGTACCATGCAAGGTTATATGCAATACTATTATGTCTAGTATTCCATTAAAGAATCTCTCAAAATTTATGTTACAAAATATTGGTTAGAATGTAGATGTTCATATTATTTTTAATTTTTTCAAAATGGGCATGTGTCCATTCGATATGTCTAGATTGTAATACTATCAACTGCCAAAAATTATGCACATACATTTTATATCTGATGATGTTGTAGTATAATTTCAAGGGTATGTGTTATACTATCATGTCTATTACACCACTAAATAATCTAGACCAAACTTATTCCTTAGACTATTTGTTAGAATGTGGATGCTCATATTATTTTTATCTTACTCAAAATGGGCATGTATAAATTATACAAAAGATTAGAATAGTCTCAATTTTCATCCTCACACATATTCATTTCAGGTATGATGATGTCATGGTACCATCATACGGTCCATGTTATACTATCATGTCTGATACTTCAGTGAATAATCCATCCATGCTTGTGTTATTGAATATTAATTACAATTTTGATGTTCCTATTATCCTTATCTTATTTAGAATAGGCATGTGCCCATTAAACAAAAAATAGGAATACTATAAACTATCAAAAATCCTTATCTTGTGTAGAATGGGATTAGTTGATGAAATACTTAATAATTTTTTTAAGAATAGGCACAAGCCCATTTTAATCAATATGTAATATATCATCTACATTTTATTATAATGCATTATTAAGACTAGATACAATAATATAAATTTAATATCAAATAGACACATCTTATCCTCATGCATATACATTTAAAGTCTAATTTTTTGTGTGATGTTATTAGGTAAAAATGGTTATACCATGAATGCCATAAACATATGTATGATGTCATGGTACCATAAGAAGGTTTGATGGAATATTATTATTTCAAGTACTCTACTGAAGAATCCCCTAAGCTTGTGTTACAAAATATTGGTTAGAATGTGGATGTTCATATTATTCTTATCTTATTTATAATGGGCATGTACACATTATAAATGTCAATATTGGAAAACTATCAATTGACAAAAATCATGCATATACATTTTAAGTATAATAATGTATTGGTACTATCACAAGGATTTGTGTCATGTTATAATGTCTAACACTCCACTAATGAATCAACCCAACCTTGTGTTATAGAATATTGGCTATAATATGGATTTTCATATTATTCTTATCTTGTTCAAGATGGGTATGTACCTATTCTAAAAAATATTGGAATATTATCCTCTATCATCTTTATTTATATACATTTCATGTTTAATGATGTTGTGGTACCATCACAAGGGTTTACATTATACTATCATGTTAATTAATCCACTAAATAATCTCCCCTACTCTTGTGTTATAGAATATTAGTGAGAGTTTCAATGTTCATATCATTATTATCTTGTTTAGAATGGGCATATGCCCATTCTACACAAGATTGGAATACTAACAACTAGAAAAAATATTTATCATGTGTAAAATGGGATTATTTGATAAAATATTGATACCTTATGAAAATTTAGGCACAAGCCCATTCTAATAAATATATAATATATCATCTCCATTTTATAACAATGCATTGTTAATACTAGATATAATAATAAATATTTAATATCAAATAGAAACATCTTGTCCTTGTGCATATGCATTATAGGTCTAATTATCTATGGAATGTGTCTATATAGAATTAGTTATACCATAAATAACATATGTATATATTTCATGTTATGGTGCCATCATAAGGATCTATAGAATACTATTGCATTTATTAATCTATTTAAGAATCCTCTAAGATTATGTTATAGAATATTGGTTAGAATGTGTATGTTCATATTATGTTTATATTGTTCAAAATAGTCATGTGTCTATTCTAGATGTCAAGATTTGAATACTATCAAATATAAAAAATCATGCATAAAAATATCACATTTAATGATGTCATGGTACTATCCCAAGGTTGCTTCCTATACTATCATGTATACTAATCCACTAAAGAATTGACCCAAGATTGTGTTACATAATACTAGTTAGAATGTGGATGCTCATATTATTCTTATGTTGTTTAGAATAGACATGTGAACATTCTACAGAGGATTGGAATACTATCAACTACTAAATATCTTTATCTTATGTAGAATGAGATTAATTGATAAAATACTTAGTGCCTTGTGCACACATATTCACAATAAAATTTGATTAATATATAATATATCATATACATTTAAAATGTATTATTAAGATTAAATATAGTAATAAAAATTTAATATAAAATAGATACATCTTGTCCTTGTTCATATAAATTTTAGGTCTAATTATTTGCGTGATGCTACTAGGTACAATCAATTTAATAAAATTATGACATATATAGATATATAAGTTGTGATACCATCACAAGGTTCCATGAAATACTATTATGTCAACTACTCCACTAAAAATATCCCCAATATTGTTTTACAACCTATGACCATACTACACATGTGTGCATTACCCCAATTATATTCCTTATTTACTTACATTGTGTGACTTAAATAAAAATGAGGGATTTTAATTTCATTGACATTTCAACTTAAATTCACCAGTTAAATTTGATAGGTTTTTATGTTTTCCATTTGGTGACATTGCATTAATGTTTAGGTGTTCAATCATCCTGTTCGATTTAGTTTCCACTTTATCACTTACTAGTTTCTTTGCTCTACTATTAAATTCATTTGCATGTACTTTGGGGATGCACCTATTTGATTATGATATTTATCCACTACTTGATTAATAAATCCTTTATATTTTTAATATTTTCATTATAAGTTAATGGGTCACAAGTTAACATAATTATTCCAATTATCATCTTCTTAGAGCTAAAAAGTTTAGAGGTATTAATCCATAGGGCCTGGGGTAATTAGACTTGTTAAATACTTTCATAATTATGAGTTAATGTAATTGTACCACATGATAAGAATTCAAAACTATGGGACCTTGGAAACATTAGATGACTAACTTTATTTTCAAATCATCCATGGTTCTAGGATAAAATAAATATGTCACATGGCATGTTATTATATCTCAAAGACTCAAACACTTAGAATTTACTTTAAATATTGAAGGGATATATGTAACATAGTAATGTCACCTTCACAACTCTCATAAATCTAAAAATTTTAAGGCTTATAAACCTTTGTGACTGATGAAGGATCTAGGTAATGTAATAACACCATCTACCTTGATCTTTGATGAATACATGCATGTATTGGATGTGAATGATTTAATAATTCTTTGTCGATGGTCATATGAACACATATGAAATCATAGGAAACTAGGAATAAATACATTATTTCTATTATCCCAAATAAATCATGAAAATATAAAAAACCAAGGTTCTATATGAATTAAAATCACCATTCAATCTTTGATTTTAATAATTTAAACTTCTATAAATTTATACTTAGAGGATAACCTTAGACTCTTAAAAAATTAAAACTAGAGTTATGAATGTCTAAGGTTTAGAGGATCTTGAATAAATATATTCAAACCATAGTCTATCCCCTTTGGAATTTAATAAAATGGGGTATGTGTGTGTTAGGAACAAAAATTATAATCCATTGTTAATACCAAATATAATAATATAAGTTTAATATAAAATAGACACATTTTATCCTCATGTATATACATTTCATTTCTAATTTGTTGGTATGTTGATAGGTAAAATTTATTAAACTATGAATGTCATGCATATTCGTCTAATGCCATAGTGCAATTAGAAGGTTCTATTTCATACTATTATGTCTAGTACTCCACTATAGAATCCCCCCAAGCTTGTGTCAAAGAATATTTCTTAGAAAATGGATGTTCATATTATTCTTATCTTTTTAAAAATGCACATGTGCCCATTATATACAAGATTGTAATACTATCAACTACCAAAAATATTTATCTTATGTAGAATGGAAATAATTGATAAAACTATTAATTAGTATTATGTAAAGTCAAGAACATGATAGTTATAATCAAGATATAAAATACCATATCCTTTTTATTAAAATGCATTTTTAAGATAAAATAAAATAATACAAATTTAATATGAATAGACACGTCATCTTTGTGCATATACATTTCAAGTCTAATTCTCTATGGGATACCACTAAGTGTAATTGATTATACTTTGAATGACATATGTAGATGTTTGATGTCATGGTACCATTTCAAGATTCCATGTTATACTATTATGTCCATTACTCCACTAAATAATCCCCCAAGCTTGTGTTAAAAAATATTTGTTGCAAAGTGGATGCTCATATTATTCTTATTTTATTTAGAATGAGGATGTGTCAATTCTACACAATATTAGAATACTATCAACTAACAAAAAATATTTATCATGTGTACAATGAGATTAATTTATAAAATTATTAATGTCTTATGTATAATTAGTCACAATACCATTCTAATCAAGATATATAATATCATCTCCATTTTATTAAAATTCATTGTTAAGATGAAATACAATAATAAAAATTTAATATGAAAAAAACTACTAATGCATAAATATGAATTCATATAATGTAAAAAGATTTCAATATATCTTAATTATTATTTATTAATATCTCCAAATAGTTACATATGATAGATATGTACAAAAATATGATAGCTTTGATGATATCCCATCTATCTATTTTATTAAGTCTAAATACAATGATATACTCTAATAGCATATCACTTTGATTTGTGTAGCTTTGTATGATGTCATGAAGTGCAATATATGCCATGATAAATGCTTATGTTTAAAAAAATGCCATGGCACAACCATAATACATTCACAATTTGATATAGTGTTTCCTAAATGAACTTGCCAAAATTATCTTTGGACTTAAACTTGTGTCTCATCCTCGAGACAAGCCAAATTTGAATAATACCATAATATTGGTTAATGACATGGGAGTTGCAAAAAAATTGTTGATGTTTATTAAAAATCTTTATCATCATGGCTTTCCATTCTTTGAGGTAACTGGTGTCTCATTGGGATTTCTATTATAACTACATAATTTATTGAGTTAGTTCAATGATGTCATTAGGGGTTGGTTGATTTAAAACAATATTGAATGCGGTCTCCATTTATTTTCTAAACTTGTCCAATTTTAACATGAAATGATTAATCAGTTCTCTTGATTCTTTGAGGTCAATCATTATTTTTTCTCTTTTTTGATGTTGCTCTTGGATTTTTCCACATAGTGACAAAATTCTCACCCTATTTTTACCTTTGAGATATTTGGAAATATTATATTGGGGAACAAATTTTTTTGATTATTATTCAAAGTTTTCTAAGTCCTTTTATTATATTATTACTATCAAAAACCTAAGACTAAAGGCAAAATATGAACCGACCTATGATATTACTTTATGTAAAGAATCAATATGTTGTTTGACTATAGTGTGGTGTTATTTGTTATCTCCAAGGGATTAGTATATTTTTAAGTTTGAAATATTATATTACATTGGCCCTAATGTTTTGATTATCTTTGTTAATGATAACATGATGTTTGATTAAAAAATACAATTTTTTTATATTGAAATATCAAGAATAAAAGTCAATGGATTATTGATGAAAAACAATTAGCAACATATTACAAAATATAGATCTAAGATGCAACCCCAAATAGTTAAAGTTTTACTTGTCAATAGTAAAATATAAAAAATGGCCCCAAATACATGGCCAATAGAATGAAAATCAAAATATAAGACACCTAGTCCACCACCCAAAATAGGGGTAGATCCACAAACTAGAAGCTACATCACCATATCATTGGACACCCTCCTAGAATTGGTGCAATCTAGATTAGTATCATCATCCAAATTATAATCCACATGAATTGGTCCCACTATAATGTTAGCCTTTACACCAGGTCCCATCTATTCTAAACTAGAGATCGATAGTTGAATGAAGTGATCAACCTTATTAAGAAAAGACATCATGTTATTAGATTTAACATAATCCATCACATAATCAACTTCTATATCACCATCCCTTTCATTGGGTTTTTCTAGTTTACTTGAAAAGTCATTCACATTATATTCAATCATTTTCCAAATCTCAATTTGATTATCAGAGTTATACATAAAGAAGGTGAGAGAAGAGGGGGAAATAGGTTGATTAACATACTTTATATAAGATAATAAATAAACCTCAAGGTTTGAAGGAATAATTATATACTTCCTTGATTAAGTTATCTTTAATGTCCAAATCACCACTTTTCCCTACCCAAATTACATTATTATTAGCAATAAACTACCTATCCACACCATTATTATTAGACTCAGATGAATTAACATAGTCATTGATATGATCATCCACTTGATCAAAATATGGATCCTCGATATAATCCCATTCGTGTTCAAAATTTTTTACTTCAATACTCGAACCATGACACATTCCCTAGTCTAGATGGGGACTCAATCTAGGATTTCCAATAGAGTCAATCAGGAAATTAGATGTGATTTTTAGCATCCCAATCCTCAAGAATTACTCCAATTACACTTGTATCACCTTTAGATGTAGAAAAATCTAGAAGGAAGCAATGCTAAAAATGACTTCAATAGTGAAGTTAGTAAGCACCCTAGTCCTTAGTTTAGAAACAAATAGGTTCCTTTGCCTTCATAAAAACCACAATATTTTAGTTGAAAAAATAATAAAAAACTTAAGAAAAAAGGATAGACTTTATTTTTAATACACACGTATCCAAAATCAATATTCAACCTTCCAATCTCATAATCAAATACAATATCCCACCTTTTAAGTTAATATTTCAAAATTTTAGAAGTATATGACAATAGAAAAAATGTTCAATAGATTTAGTATCACTACAAAAGGATCAATAAGGCTAACCTAAGCCACTCTTAACTAGAACATTACTAAGAATAAATAAATCAATAAACACATAAAACATGACTTATTGGGTTCAATATAAGATGCCCATATAACATTAAATCTAAAAGATCAAGAATGTAAGGGATCACAAACACTCTAAATATGATTGAGGGTAATAAAAGAGACTTTGGAAAAAGAAATTTTATCATAAACATCTTAGTGGAGAACTGAAAGAGGGACAAACCCTTTAACCATTTAACACTTTCCTAGAATTCATCCTCCTCATCTATAAAAGATAAATTATTATTTTCATATAGAACCTTTAGTAGGAGAGTATATGTAATACATCGAGAAGAAGGAATTTAAAATATAGTTATAACTTCCATCCATGATACCCAACAATTATGTGAGTAAATATCCTTAAAATTACTCAACCCTTTAGTAAACCACTCAAAGGTATAACGACCCCTTGTGATTTTAGAAGGGATCTTATTAACACATAGATTCCACTGTAGAGATATATACCCCTAGAATCATGTCCCAAAATAACTGAATATATGTTTAGTAGTGATAAAAGGTTTGGAAACATTCTAGACAAACTAGATAAAAGCAAAGATGGGAGACCTAGCCACTTTAACTAAAAATTGACCCATAAGAAAGTCTAGAATATCTATTTCTTTCCAATTTGGTTTACCTTTGGGTAAAACTCATAAAATATTATTTATGACTAAAACTTTATAGAGCTCTTCACCTTTGAAGACTCTAATAATCCATTTAACATAAAGGGTAATAACTTGAATCCTATGGTCTTTCAGGCCAATGCCCCCAATTTTTTTATGTTTGTAGTAGAATTAATAGTAAATAACATGTATTTTTTTAATTCCTTTGCCATCTAACAACATGAAATATATAATAATTATATGAATTATATTGATATTAGATTTAATAAATAGCCAAAAAGAAGCATAATATATGTTTTAAGAAGCTAATTTTTTTTGACATACTTGAATCCTACTAGGTAAGGAAAGCAAGTGGCCTTGTTATTTCTCAATATTATTATTGATATTAACAAAGATCCATTCCAACATGAGATTGAAAATAGGATAGGAACAAAGTTAATACCCAAATATCTAACCAAATGATCATTCCCTTTCCATTCCTATCTAAAAGGTACAATCTAATCTCGACAGGTCTCCTTCTAACCTAGCATATAAGAATTATGTATAGCCACTTTAGATCTATATGTAAAACAATATATTTCTATCCTTAAGACTACTTGGTTTAAATTTTCTTTCTAAATATTTAAAAACATTGTATTATCATCTATAAATAAGATTAAAAATAACTTCAATTAATTAGGTAGAGAAATTCATTTGACTTGGGGACCCACTTATGAGCTTATTAGTAGGTAATGAATGGTTTCAACCATTACTAAAAAAATTAAGGGTCCAATAGGCATCCTTATCTGATATATAATTAAATATAAAGTGTATCAGTTAGATTCCCATTCAATTTAACAATAATAAATGCATCTTTAAATAGAACACTAATCATTCTAAAAAAAATTTCTTAAAAATTAAAGACTCTCAAAATACTTTCAATGAAGGGCCATTCAATTCTATAATAGTATTTTTCAAATTTAATAAAAATCATTCCCACATCTTTTTTATAATCTTAAGCCCAATTCATCCCATCCAAGATAGTAATAAGAATAACCATAATATATCTACCCTAAAAAAACTAGTCTGAGTTTCAGATACTATTGAAGGAAGAAGCAAGGAGAGATGTTTGGCCAATATTTTTGCCAAAATTTTATAGGATACATTTAGGAGAGTCATGGGTCTAAATTTTTTGACCTGATGGGAGTCCCCATCCTTAGATATGAGCTTATAACACCTCTATTTATTTACGGGCCCAAGAAACCAACATAAATAGCTTCATTGTATACCTCAATATAATCTTTAGCCATCCAATCTATTTTTAGTTTGAAAAACTCAATAGAGAATCCATTAATACCCATAGTTTTGTCATTTTTAATTAATCAATGGTCTCTTTGATTTCATCTAGCATAATATCCTTATCCAGGAAGTTGGCTTGCACCCATGAAACCTTCTTTGGGATATAGTGATCACAAAAAGCCTTGTTCTACTTAGTATGAGAGTTGGATCCATCAGATAAAAATATATTAGAATAAAAGTTGAATAAGGATTATTTAGTTACATTAGAGTCATGGGGAAAATTAATTTGGAACTCAATACTATAAATTTTGCTCTTCTAGTTCTTTATTTTCAAAAAATGGAAGAAAAATTTAGACCCCTTATCAAGAATTTTGAGCCAATTCATATGAGAAAGAATATGTGATCCTCTATCAATGTAGTATTGAGATTCCCTAATTTTATTCTTTATAGAGTTTAGTTCATCCACAAGCCTTTTATTGGAAGAGTTGAGTTGAAGTGAAATTTTAGCCAAAATTAATTTTTCTTGAGTGATCCTTGCAGATTTCCTAAATTTTTAGCCTTAAATTGCTCATATGTTATTTCAAATTTCTTGGATTATTCCATATTAGATTTCCACTTAACAATTTTATAATTAGATTCTCATGATATCCTCACTATTTTATAAAAAGAGTGGATACCATTCATATATACTTAATCATTCAGGTGAGACACATTAAAATTATAAAGCTCTTTTAAAAAAACAAAGTTGTTACCATCAACATTGTTCAGGGAGACACCAATCTCAATGGGATGGTGATTAAAAATGGTGAATGGAATAACATTGAAAAAATTTTCAACATTTCTTGGGGTCACTTGAAAGAAGTCACTATTCATGTAAACTCTATCAAGATTGGAATATAGACTTCTCCCATTGATTTGATAGTTAGACTAGGTATACTAGATACCTTTGATCTATTTTTTACATTAATGAAGATGATCAAAGAGTTTATGCATTCTCTTAAATTTAGACCAAAACAATAGTTCATTTCCTTTCCAATACTAAGGATACCCTCCAAATTTACTTTATTTCTCCTCTACCATGTGGAAATCACCTCCAAAGACCCAGGGGACATTTTTGAGGTTGGTTGAAATCCATTTATAAATCTCATTTATCTCTCTATAATCATTAGGAATATATATGTTACAAAGACAAATATAGTGATTATGTTTTTCTAGTAAAGCCCAAACAACTCTATTACAAGGAGAAGAACCATGATAAATAATTAACTTCACCAATCAAGGTTAATCAATATAGAGGCCCCTGCTTTACCACTTTGATGATTGGTAGAAAATTGAGCAACATTTGGACAAATAAAATTAAGGACAAGGGCCAAATTGGAGCCCATAACTTTAAATTATTAAAGAAAAAATATGTTAAACTTCTCTTTGGAATGTATAAACTACCTCAAAATAGGTTTCCTATTAAGGGATTAGTATTGAGAAGTGTTATCATTGATGTCAAGGTCAAAATGAATGTCATTAGTGTGAAGGTCAAAGTTGATGTCAAAGTGTATCTAGTAAAGATGCATGGTGAAGTGGTATGTGATAAGGAAGTATTATGATAAGAGAGAATTTGAAGGAAACCTATTATCTCTCTATTTAAAGAGAGTTTAAAGCCAAACTGATGATTATTTTGAGGTTTATGACATGTTGTTAGGTCAAGATCAAGATATAAGGTTAAGATTAAGATACAAAGTAAGCATACTTTTGAGTACTAATCTTGAGGATCATTATCATATCATGAGCATGTGCATGAACAAGTCTATATAGATGTATGTTACTATCTAAGGAGCATTCAAGGCATATGATAAAAGTTTTGAAGTATTAAAGAATGTTTCAAGTCTAGTTGTCAAGCTTTAAGATCTTGAGAAACCTAGTCATAACATTGATCATCACATGAAAAGACCATATGAGATGGTATGAAGATGGTGGTCTAGTGAGATATATACACATAGGTATTATTGGATGTTAAATGATGATAAATAATTCATATTAAGTGTTGTAACACTCAATAAATCTTGAAGGTAAGCCTACAGGGGTAAGGTCTTAAGCCTAAACATGTAACCATACTAGTCTTAGACCTTGCCCAACCCATAAAGTACCATGAAGTGTTTTTTAAGAGATATGAAGTATAAAAAGTCGTGATATATCATGTATAAGGTCGTTTTTTTCATTTAAAAAATGTGGAGAGTGTTTGGACAATAGCTATAAGGTCAAATTTTAGGCCTAATATGAACTACAAATCAAAAGCCTAAAGAGAAAAGAGAGAGATGGTGATCAACTAGGGTATGAGGTTGAGCTACCAAGGTATGAATGGAAAAATTATCATTTACAGTGGTTTTAAATGTTGTTTCAAGTGTGTTTTTGAAGTTTAAGGTCTTGAGTTAATGAAGAAATCATGAAATGTGGTTTTGAGGTTTCCTATGTGCATATAATGAATGGTTCTCAACTGGAGGACTTTCATGTGTTCATTATCATTCATAACCTCTCCATGAGAAACTAATACATTGATGGTATATTGGTAAGGTTTATATCTCAATGTTTTAAGCATTTATTTTTGGATTAAGGGCCTAAGCTTTATGAATGATTGTTAAGAATCTAAGGTGGTTTAACCCTCTCTAAAACCCTAATTATTACCTAATATGGAAAAACTTGTTTGAAATGAATAAAAATTATTTATATGACCTATTTTTATGATTGTATTATGTATTTAACTTTCCTAGGTACCTCTAGGTGGCATTCATTTGTCAGATGGTTAAGTGGAACCTACTAGAAAGGCCATATTTCTCTTAAAATTTCTATTATAGGTAGATTTGACCAAGTTAAAGTTGTTAAATGGATAGAGGTTATATATTTATACATATATATTATTACCATGATGTTTTTTGAGAATGTTCCATACCTAATATATACTAAAATAGTCATGAAAGTTGACCTATCGCTAAAAAGGCCCACTGAGGAAGATAGTGAAAAAAGTTAGGTAGAAGTGAGAATGAGATTATCAATGTGTTGTCATGAATTAGGGATGGATACTATGTTTGTGTATGGTAGAAATTTATTTTCAAACTGACTTGTCTAACATAGTGAGGTCTATGTATAGTGAAGCCATTAAATTGGTCTGTAAGACCAATATTGGTATTTT
Organism: Torreya grandis; assembly: GCA_037957365.1. Classification (NCBI taxonomy): domain Eukaryota; kingdom Viridiplantae; phylum Streptophyta; class Pinopsida; order Cupressales; family Taxaceae; genus Torreya; species Torreya grandis. The sequence goes on from JARHVA010001444.1 coordinate 2,867,435, forward strand.
ATATTATATTATATTTATTATAAGTTGATCCAAGGATGATTGAGGATCATATAAACCCATTTTAATTTCATGATAGTGATTCTATAGGTGTTTTAAGTCCTCATTTTTATGACTATGGTTTGAATTTTTTAATAGTTTTGAGTAGTCATCTAATAGAGATGAGTATTAGGTGATTTGATCAGAGTTTAATTCATATTAATATGTTATAAAGGTATATTATTTCATATGGGTGAATTTAGAGTCATTAAATATACTTTTATATATTTTGGTAGTCATTATTTTCATGACTCAATTTTGAAGCATTCAGGCAGTTCTAAGTGGTCATGTTGCAGAAGTGAGTTTGAGGCTTCAAGATCTATGTTGAAGTGTATAACAAAGTTGGTGATGACCCTATGTCATTATGGTTTTGAATATATGTTTTTTTTAATAGTTTTTTGTCAAATTCATGTTTGATATTCGATTATTGTTGACATACTTTCTAGGTATACATAGGGCTAACATGAATTATGTTATTGATGTACTCTAAGTAATGGTTTAACCTAAAAAGTATTATGGAGACTAAATGATATTATAAAGGATATATTTGATTTTTTTATGATGTTTTTCTTTCATTTTATATGTTTGGATGCATTCCAAATAAGGTAATGTGTAATATGTTATAAAATAGTCCTAATGGGATTAGGTCTTCATGATACCTAAAAGAGAGATAAGGCCTATTTGAGAAAGGGTAGACCTAAAAGGACTAAAATAATATTTGATACTTATCTATGATTTGTTATAATATCCATTCCATGGATGAACTATGAATATAAGAGTCTTTGGCTAACTATAAAGGATATGAACAAGATAATTCTTGTATATTTACTAGGAATTTTTAGGCCTATTTGAGTGTGTGTGGAGTAATAAAATAAGAGAGTATATTTTAGAATATAAGGAGGTATTTTAGACAATAAAAATAAAATTAAGGTTCAATGATGAAAATTTTACAAAAGTCCTATATGTGAGGATCAAGTTCATATGACCTAATCAATCCATAGAAGGGCTAATTGAGTGAAGAAGGTATAGATTTGAGTGTGATAAAAAAAATAAGACCATCACAAATTATGAGAGGGAAAAAAGATCAAGGAAAATAGGTTTAGAGTTTTGACTAATTGGATGCTTAATTATCAAGGGGGTTATAGCCTCCCAACAATTTGGTACTTGCTAAATTCAAGTTGGTGCTTGATAAATTTAGGGATTGGTGCTCCTTGTTGGGTTGGTGCTAAAATAAAATTGATTCATAATATTATAGAACAAGTTTTACAAGCTATATTTTTGGGGTTTTATTCCCCTTGAGGATTTCCCATGTATACTTTGTGTTCATATCATTCATACTCTTGTGAATTGATGCTTATGATTGCTAAAATGTATATTCTTGTCTAATTTATCTATGATTTCTTATGTAAGTTTGCGTATGAAAATTTTAAGACTTATTCACCCCAATCTTAGTTATTTTTATTCTAACATTTGGTATTAGAGCCTAGTCTTTTGAATCAGGTCTAAAAACCTAAAGGATATTCTAGAAGCAAGGATGGCTAGATAACAAGATCAAGGTGGAATCTCTACTAGTAAGGATTCATTGTTCAATGGATATAACTATCAATTTTAGAGTGTTAGAATGAATATATATTTTATGTCACAAGGACATGATATTTGGCATTTAGTTATGGATTATATACTACCCCTCCTATTTGACCAATAGATGCATCAGGTAATAAGGCAAGTGAAAAAAACTCTAAATAAATTAATGCCATTCTCTATGCCCTATTGGAGGTAGACCTAGTGAAGGTAATGTATCATTATTAAAATAAAGATATATGGGATAAATTGAAGACCAGACTCATAAAAGATAGTTTTAAACCTTGAAAATGAATAAAGATGGAACCATTACATCCTACCTATTGAAGGTTGATGAATTTTTTAATATCATTAGAGGTTTGGGAGAAGAATTCAAAGAATATACTATTGTTCAAATGGCGTTGAGATCACTAACTTCTAAGTTTTACTCTAAGGCATCTAGTTGAAGAGATGCAAGATTTCTATAAGATGGAGGTTTATGGGCTTCATGGCATCTTGAATACCTATGAGATGAGAACTAATGAAGGTAGAGATCCCAAAAAAAATCATCCTTTAAAGTTAAGAAAAAGTAAAAATACAAGAAAATCAAATATGATGAAGGCTTAGATATTGATTATAATCATCTAATAGCTATGTTTACAAGGAAGATGATATTTGGATCCAGTAAGTACAAAGGTAAGCTACCATTTAAATTCTTAAATTATGATAAGATTGGTCACTTTGTATCCAAGTTCCCCAATAAGGATAATTCTAAGCATGATCAAGAACATGATCAACATCATGAATATGACTAGAAAGCCTATAAACCTAATAAAAAAGGAGTTCAAAAAGTATGAAGGAATAAAAGGAAATTTTAAGAACAAAAAAAAAATTTACACTAAGGAAGATAATACTTCTAATTTTAGTGACTCAAGTGAGTCTCATACTGATGATGGTATACATTAACTTAAACATGACAACAATGAAACTTTGTTTATGGCCATAGAATCAGACAATGAGATTTGTTCAAGTGGGAAAGGCATTATGGTTGATATGGAATCAGATGAATAAGAAGATTAAGTAGATCTTGAGGTAAAATTGGTAAGTACACTAGAGGAATTGAAGTTTCAAAAAAAAAATCATAAACTAAGATTATGTGTTAAGGACTATGAGGAGTAGATTGTCTTGTTTGAAGAAATTTTGAGTAATGCTTCGAAGGAGTATGATGAAATCATCAATCAAGTTGAGAAAAAGATGGAGGTAGTTAATGTAACCATAAAGGATAAATAGAAAGAGTGAATCATGTATGAAACCAAATTTAAATCCTTAAAGGATGAGTTGAATAAAACATCCATTAAGGTAAGTAGCTTTGTAAAGTTTGAGAAGATAACTAAAGCATTGGCTGATATTATTGATGCACTTATTGTGCTCCTTATGTCACTAGGGAACAAGGGGAAGGTAATAAACTTAATTTTGAGCCTTGGAAGACTCTAAGATTGAATTATTAACACAATTACTATTAGAAATAGTATAGATAATAGAGGTGTGGCCACCACTTAAAAATTCTACAAGTAGACCCTGTTGTAGGGATAACATATGCTATGAAGTGACACTACTTATTGATAATATTTATGAATTATTTTAGTCTTTACAAATTATTTCCCAAAATGTAAATGAACAATGGATATTTACAACATAAACTAAGATAAATTAATTAATGGGTGGATCCAAGAGTAAGTAGGGCAAGGCATAAAAGATAATTTTCTTGAGATGATCAAAAACATCAATTATGTTAACTTCTATAGAAAACACATATAAAACTAGAATCTACCAACCCTATCATAATGCTAAAATCTAAATAAATGTAGTATAAGCTTTAAAGTAAAGGAAATGCATATGTTTAACAACATATGCATAAAATTTATCACTCACAGTAAATTGCATAACACATTGAATTTACAAGATGAATCAAAATATTCTAAGGGCTTGAAGGTAGTTACCACAATGTGTTGAGGTCAACATACCCCCATTTATTAAAAATTAGGAACCTTGTTCAATTTTTTAAATTGTCTTATAAATTAAACATTCATCTTGATCAATGAACATTATTGAATATCATGTGTTGATATTTTCTACATTGGCATGTCAGCATATAATCTTCATTTGACTTTATCTAACATTGTTAATATCTTATTGTTGTGCTTCCATGTTATAGGTTTAATGGATTTATATTTGAATAAATAGTCTTTAGAGTTTATGCTTTAATTTTAAATTAACCCTTAGTTTTTTAAATAATATGATCTCATTTGATTCTTATATATTAACCTTTTGTCTTAATTTATTGATTAAATCCATGATTAAACGATGTTAAAAAACCTTAGTCTAAGTATTTTAGCCTAAGTTTTTATCTTCAAATGGGTTCATATTTACGTAGGATACTTTCTCAAATGGATTAAAATTTATGCAAAAACATTTTATTATATTTTAGACTTAGTTTAAACTTTAGTCTAACATATAATAATGTTTATTAATATGACTAAAACCTTAGTCTAAAACTTTATCGTAAGTTATTTATATCCCAAGAAATTTTGGCTTTGATTTTATATCTGTAGGTAATAATTAAACATGAGGATGCAAAGTGTCCTAATATCAAGATTTTGAAGTGAATATCAACAATCCATGAGAAAAATTGGAGCCAATAAGTTAAAGGAATTAATTGATGGTATATGTTAATAGTATAATGGAGATCTGATGGTGAGCAAGGAATCGAAGCATCGAAAGATTCTAAAATTAAATACAAAAGTGATAATGTCATAATCTTGGAAAAGTGGTAACAGATCTAATGGAGAGTAAAGGTTAATAGGTCAAAGATGATGATAAGGAACACAATAATTATAAGTGTCGCAAACTCAGTTAGTGATCAAGTAAATCAATGGTTTGTGTGAAATATTTTATACAAAGGAGGAGATCGATGGCTCACATTTGATCATACATTCAAGATCAATAATGTGAATGAAGTTAATAATTAAAATATCCTAGATCAAATGAGACATTTCAAAGTGGTGCATGAGTGGTCAAGTGATGAAACTATATGTAAAGTACACAGAGAGCCCATGGAACTACCAAGGCTCCCAATATTGGGAGCTCAAATGGAAGATAAATGGTCCATGATGAAGTTAAGGCTAGACTAATTCTTAAAATATTAATGATGAAAATGATCAAACTTAAAGATTACATGAGGTAATGACATGTGTCCAAAAGAAACAAAGGCCACATTTTAAATAAATGAGTAGCATGACATGGGAATACCACATGGGTAGAACACATCATATTGAGAGATCATGTGGATCTGAACACATGAAAGGTATAAATGTGCAATCCAATTGTAATCTAAAGCACTAAAGATAAGATTTAAACTAGTTTACACCATTGAATCTTAGCATAAACCTCCAAAAATCCTTAGAGTGTACAGATTACCCTAATTGTCTCTAGATTCATTCTAATTGAGCCAAGAGAGTTGGATTGTTGTGTGAAAAATGCTAATTAAATTAGAGTTATAGCAATGGATACCCATAAGAATGTTTTAAAGAAATAATTTGAACTATATTTTATATCATATGCATAAGGTTGTGTGTTCAAACACATAGATTTTGTCACTGTTACTTTGAACTGAGGGGATAATAATTGTTCTAAGTTGTTTTGGATAATTAAAAACTAACTAGTTATCACCAAGGAAGAAGAGAAGATTCTCTCAAAAAAGAGACTATACAACAACATTTTAGCCATCCAAATGACTAGACTTCACATTGCAACTACAAAACCAAAGGTACTTCATTACATTGATATTCTTGATCCCATTTTAAGGAAGCTAAAATAAACAAGGGTATGTTAATTGATGAACATAATTATAGGAAAGTTTCTTACATTTACTCAATTACATTTGTGTCTTATTACAAATTGCCCAAGACCCAAATTGACCTAACCTCTATTAATTCATGGTCTAAAGAGCATAGCATGATGGATACCATAGATATGTGGTAGGATTTGGTAACCAAGTTATTATAGACCCTACAATGAACATCTCAATAAGTTATTTTGGACCTTGAGTCAGGATGGTAATGATAATGTTGAATAAGTTATATGGGTGTGCAACTACAACATACGTAAATCCAATGTCGGTGCCCATGGTGTATTTCATCATTGAAAAGGTGACAATTCCTCCACTAAGAAAGATAATTAACATCTCTTTGATAAAAAAAATATATGAAATTAGATATAAGAAGAGGACTCAGTTTTACATGATGTCTTATCTTTTAGATTCCTTGTGTGCAACCAAAAAAATTCCTAACTAGATAGAATGTTATCTAAGTGGTATTTAGACCATCTCCCAATTCTATTCAAATTTTCACATCTATAAGTATATATATCACATTAAATTTATTTGTGATTGTGTCTACCCTACACTAAGTGAAGCTATAATCAATATCCCTATGGAGAGAGTTAACCCTCTAATCAATAAATTTATTGAAGCAATGGGAGACGTATGGTTATATCTAGATTTTAATATCATAAGGACTGAAGGAACTCAAAATTATCCTCTCAATTTACCAATCCATGTTCTTGATAAACTAGCAGAATAAGAGGTCGCCTACTAGTTGTTCCATGGTATATATGGCCTTTACAAAACTAAGAGAAAAGGTTTACTACATAGCTTTCTAATGATAATTAGTAAGATGAATTTCATATAGTATGATTATATTGAGGTTGCATCAAAATGTAGGTTGTCTTTGAACCTAAAAATGGATGATCTTAGGTAATGGGACCCTTATGGTAGGGTAAAAGAGCATTTTAGGATCAAGGGTAGTCTGAATGTACCATATGAGCATGACACCAAATCATTTGACTTCATATACATTAAACCATCCTTAAGCTATGAAATTACCAAGAGATCAAAGGAACACAACATAAGGCTTGAGTTTAGACTGAATAGAGACTAGGAAATGAAAGATAGGTGGAAAATAGGCCCAAGGCAATATCATTTGATTGGTGTTGGTACTTCTAAATTGCCCTCAATAAAAGTAAAAAATGATCATAAAATAGAAGAGATGAGGCCAAATGAAATTTATTATAGTTCATCAACTCTTGAATCTTCCAAAGCAGTAGTGAAAGAGTCATCTCAAGAGGAGGTGCATATGATAGTCCTAGATCCTAATGAGTTTGTTGAGGATGCATTGAATATTTTATAAATGTCTTATGAGATAGATTCAGCTAAAGAGGAAGTAAGTGTTGAGAAAAATAAGAAAGAATAGGATAAAGGGAAGCTTTTAGACTTAGTTTATATTGACACACCTAAGAGAAAAGTTGAGACTACCATTATCCTAAAGTCAAAGAAACTAAGGGTAACCATCACTCCTCCTTTGAGTGAATTCAACTTGTTAAGTGAGGAAAACATATTATATGTTCTAAGTATCCCGAAGTGGTTCATTTATGAGCCAAGGATAGAAAATCTTCCCACTATAAACCATCCATGGGAAATGGTGAAAAATACTAATACCCTCTATAGCAAGAATTAAAACCCTATATCATTACACTATAAGAAGAAGAAGTAAGGAGCTTGGATACTCCAAGTTAACTAGTAGCTCAATCACAAGTAGAGGTCCTACTTCCACATGTGACCTAATCTTTAGTTTATGTTAGATTTGATCTAGAGATGACTGGTTTGTAAAAATTGACTAAGAAAATAGTCAAGGGTGGTGAAGAAATCACATATAAAAAGTCAATCCCTTGACTAATTTGACCTAGGAGAAAGGATAGAGACGTAGTGATGACACAATTTGTAATCAAGATGTACTAGATCTGGCTCAACCATAATCAAAATAGTTGGAAGTTACCATCAAAGGCTTCAAGTAACAAAAGAAGAACATATAAAAGTAGTCTATCTTAAAAATGGTAGGGGATATTGTCAACAAGGTTTAATGAATTGTTGATGATACATTTGGTTCCTTGAAAACAATAAGGTCTAAGATGGATATAGTGAATAAGTAACATTCTAGGGCTATAATCCAACTAAATCAATGGTAGACATCAAGAAATAAGGTAAAGGAATTGATTAATATATTGATAGATGACCAAATTCTTGATTTAAAAGTAGTTAGATTAGCCCATTTAAATATGGATATGGTAATCTTGATTAGTAAGATCAAGGATTTGAATAAATGGTCTAGAGGCATGGAGGGTCTTTGAAAGGAGTTCAAAAATTTGGAAAAATAGATAGTGCATATATTAGGGAGCCTGATTAAAGACCCAACTACCCTCAATCCCACTAGCTTGATAATAGATGAGGAGTTAAAATATAGAGCTGATCAATTCATATAAGAACTAAAGATTAAAAGCCAAAGGGAAGACAATAAGAGAATATTAGAAATGATCATATCTATAGAAAAGAAGAATGGTGATGTTAGAAGCATCAAAGAGGCCTTAGACAATGCTGACAAGGACTTAAAAGGCTTGACAGACCAAGAATAAGAGCTTTTTATGGAACCCATCATCAACTTTAAGATGATTAATGAATAAATTGATAAATCAATGAAGATTAAGAAACACAAGCAACACAAAGCTTTTCAAAGTCAAATTTGTTGACTTAACATATTCTCTTTGTATAAAAATATGTATATTATTTTAAAAGAGAATATTATATTTTGTAAAAGCATGTGCATATTGTAAAGTGCATTGCTTATAGGTCAGTCCATTTTTTAAAATGTCTAATTCTAGAATGTTATAAAAGGATAACTATCCTTAACACTTATTCAATTATCATTTGATATGATTGACGAATGTAGCTCATAGTATTCTATAAAAAGGGTATTATCATTTCTAAAGAGGATGGAGTTTTTGAGAAAAAACTATTTCATAAATTTTGAGCAAGTAATTTTGCAAATATTGTCCAATATTTATTTGTGCGATTTTTATTTTGGTTGCTTCCTTAAGTGCTCAGTTTGATGTTCAAATGTGAATGGTTTTTATGGATTCTAAATGTGCATATTTGAATGCAAAGTTATGAATTTTTTCTTATACTAGATTGATTTAAATATCTTAGATTCATTTCATTTTCTTTGCTTTTCTTATAGATGTTCTAATGAAATTTGCTTGTGTAAGTAAATCTTTAAATTGAATCTAGTTTCTTATTTCCATTATTTTAACTATCCATAGACATTTGCCTAGTATGTGATAGGATATGTGTTTTTGGCTATTTCATGTCATATATTCATTTGAGTGCATATTTAGATTAAACTTAAGTTGTACAATAATGTTTGGATTGAAGATAAGTAATATCTTTGTTCTCTTCCCTATCCTTTCTTTTGCTCATTTTTAATCAAATCACTATAATTTATTTTTAATTTTAAATATTCATGCTAGATTAGACTTCAGACTTTAGGTTTTGATCATAATTGACTATACTTATTTTATATTACTTTCATCTTTCATAAGTAAGATTTAACACCATGGTTGCTCCTAACAATCATTTATATTTCATTTTATGAACAACTACTTAGCTTTATCACTACTCCACCACAGATATTAAGAATATCACAACCAAAAAAACATGTAATGGATTATTTGAATTTATAAATGAGAAGTTTTTCTTAAACACTATTGAAACCCTATGATGCACTTTTAGTCATCAACACAACGCTTGTTGTTGTTTCTATTTCTACTTCTTCTCTACTTCCTACTTAGTCCATACCTTTATATAATCCAAATAGTCTTTAGCTATCTGAATGAAGTCCAAGATCATAGTTTGAAATAAGTTTGGTATTTCCTAGATGAGCCTTCCATATTATGTGTGTACTAGCCTCAATGCTTCCTCAATTACATTTGCTTTCTCTAGACTCTAATTGGCAAATGCTACAATGCCCTTTACCTTAGTAATAGTATTTACATTAGATATGTACTTCTATAATTTATCCATAAATACCTTTATTTTGGCTATAAAATCTTGATCATCCATGAAGGATGCATCAAGCATATTCACCCTAGTGACCATGGCATCCTTCAGCAGCAAGACTATCTCAAATTCAATCTTCTCCAAAAATGTGTTTGCATCATTAATTTGATCCAGCCATATATTTAGTATTATTCTCCTTAAAAATGGTATAACCTTGAGGTCAAAGAATTTATTGCTCTTTACAACTCTAGCTAAGTTTTCCAACTTGGTGTCATAGAGTACAAGCTTCTGGTCAAGTTTAATGACTACCTTGTCCTACTAGATTTCATCTTCCTACCTCTTATTCCTAACTTTATACAAGTTAAAGACATTGATCATAAAATTTATTATTGAGATTATAGTTCCATATGGCACTGTTGTCAATGTTTATTCCTTCAACCTTTTCAATTCTTGTTGCATCCCCTTCATTAAGGTAATAGTAGATTTTGTTTATGCTTAAACTGAGGATATGGGGTCCTCTACATATTCTTACACCTCTCTAGTTTAAACCTTCCTCTTTCTTGTCATAGTGAATAGGGGATCTTAACTCTCATATACTAGAGTTGAGTTTGACTAGTTTATCAACTTATCTTCTCACTATCCCTGTCATAGTGCCTATGTTAACATTGAACCTCATGCGAATTTGGGAGGTAGAGTGGGATACCTAGGTATTCTCTTTCCTTGCTTCCTAAATGATTTCTCTAACCCCATTAAAGGTAGAAGTAGATGTTGATTGTGTGGGAGGTGCCTGTAATATAAGTGCTTGGGTAGAATAAGCTACCAAGGATAAATTAGGGATCAATAAATTGGTTGGTTTTAATTGCCGAAGTGGGTTAAATAAAGATTTGGTAGGGCCCATATTGAGAACAAATGAAGGGAGTTTTGAAATAATACTCACCTTAGTAGTTGTGGTGATGTTAAGTGTATTTTTTAGGTGAATGGGTTTAGAATGGGTTTTAATGGCTTAGTGGATGTAGGGGAGCAAAGGGTGAGTGATACACTTATTGTGGTAGCCTAGGAAGGATTATAACCTAAAAATTATCTAGAACTAGTGCTTTGGGAGATTAATGGAGGTGGATTTTTGGTAGTGGCATGGGGGATAAAGTGGGGTATGGTACCCCAAAAGGAAGCAATAGTGGGGATGTAAACATGGGAGTGGAAATAGTAGTAGAAGCAAGAGTATTTGTAAATGAACTAACAACTAGGAAGGAAGGCAATGGTGTAGTACTTACAATGGGAGTTTGGGGAACTAATGGAAAAGGCACTACCCTTATCATAATAGTCTTGGCAGACTTTTTCCTATTGTAAACCTTTTCTATATTTATCTCTAATAGTACTTTCAACTCTTCCATTGAAATCTCAATACCATGATATAGTTCCTCAAGATTGATGATATGAGTATTAGGCTGACTCAAGCTCTCCATGATAGCTCCCATGGAAGATGTAGATATAAATGTATGCCCCTAGGAGAGGTCCTACTAACTAGTAGCCTCTCCTTTCTCAATTCTTGGAGGTAGGCTCCATCTGCTTAAAGTGGATTATAGTGGAGTTATATAAGGTATATTCTTGGTGAGAGGAATGTTATCCACTTCTTCATATTTTTCTTTATCTTCATAGTCTAAATCAAACACGCTACCATGAGTCAGTGGGAGTTGAGGCTTTATAATTTCTTATTTCTTCTTCTCTCTATCAAGCCTCATTTTTATTTCAATGTTTTTTTAGTTACATTCTTGAGGACTACCTCATTATTTATTGCATCCTTGTAAATCCATTCATGCACCTCCTCTTGATGCTTATTTTCTAGTGCCACATCTTTTTTTATATTAAATATGTGCCTCAAAATGACATTGTTAGGGTCCCATGACTTGAAATCATCATTGGGCAATAGGTAGGATTCCCTATTCCTTAAAACTACCATAATGTCCTTCCAATTTATGATTTTAGTTCTCCTCAACTTGTAACAAGTTTTGTGGGAGAAAATATTATTGTTATTTCTAAAGACACCATCAACTCCATGGAGTAGTTGATCGGCCATCTCTTCCTCATCCAGTTTCATGGGTACATACCTTGGCAACTTGAGGGGAGATATCATTACTCCTTCCATCTAGATGACAATGTAATCTGGGTAAAGCCAATAGCTTCCCATTTATTTTAATGTTTCCCTAACCTCTAGAGGATCCCTTGTAATTTCACATTCAATAATTGATTTATACATAATGGGATAAAATTATTCTGCAATTACCTTGATATTATGCCTATAGTGATGGATATGTATTATAGAGAATAATTAGGGAACAACTTTATCTCAAGAAAGAAACCATAATTTCGGTCCTACTTGTGTAGTTTCACATGTGGAATCCAAAAAATAGCTCATCATGTAGAATGGAGCCCCATTCTATCAAATGTCATGCGTAGAAGATACTAGGTTATTGTTAATGATATCTCATAATGCTGGATTTTTTTGATCATCCAAAATTATTTGTAGTAGTGAGATAGTTTTGGTATCTACATAGCCAATGTGTGCATTACCAAATATCTTTTTGAGAAGGGTGAAGCCAATCCTGACCCTCTTCTTTAATTGTTAGATAGGAATGTTTCCTAGGTCATCCATGAAGACCACTCCAATTCGGTTTGTTACCCATGATGCCAAGATTTTCTCAAGTTTGTGTCTCATACCAATTGTTAATGATGCTCTAGTTATAGTTTAATTGTGGCAAAGGTAGGTTAGAATATTTTTCAAAACTAGGTCTTGCTATGAAGGTGATTGGAAACCCTTGGTTTATGGATTTGAGTAATGCATATTCATATTTTAACCTCCTGAAGAAGCCATATACTATGTTAGTGCATGGAATGGCATATAGATTTTTTATGGCCTTGTGGAGGATAACATCTTGAATTACAAGGATTTTTTAAGATAATTGAATAATATGGGGGTAGTCTCAATTTAATCAAGATCCCTAGCCCCTTCAACATTGTAATAGATGTTGTTGTAATACATTCCTCCCAAGTTTATGGCTTTGGGTATGAATTTTATGTCTTTGAATACAACTAAATTTTTATCTTTAAATTAAAAAAGCATCATTCAAAAATGTAGTGCTCTCACTTAGAGTGGATGGTCTTGCCTATGCCCTCTCTATTATATCCTAGGTATATAAAAAAAATCTTCTTGTACTTCTCTAAAACTATTAATCTCCAATAATGGTAGTCATGGTAAAAATTTATAAGTGTCTCAAGCTTTGTTTAACTTTGAAAGCACATATAGTAAAGATAGTAAATGTGTATACAAATGTAAGTAATAATAGTTGAGTCAGGTAGATTTTTGAATATTGTTTTGATTAATGCAAGGTTTGATGGTGATTCTAGCTCTTGTTGAATTAATGGTGAGCCCATAAAATTTTCATATCTTACCATTAAATTACTTTAAAATTAAAATTTAGTGTTGATTTACCTTTGATATGTCATCAATTTTACCTTTAAATCTAAAATTTTCCACCTTTTGACATATGGAATTCTACCTTGGATCCATATAGATGCTCATGTGTCCTTAATATGATTAAGATAATTAGTTGTCTTAAATATAGACACATGACACATTATAATTACTCTTGAGTCCTTAGGATGTAGCTTAATGTGATAATTTATTTGTACCCTACCACATGGCATCAATCTATTTGTGTAGAGCTCTTGGGTGAGGCCTTTCAACTTTGGTTAATTATGGGAGTGTCATGTGTCACTTTTACAAGCAACTAGTGTTTCTTATTTTCCAAGTGGTTTTATTGAAATGATTTTAGAGCTTCCCTTTTCCATGTGTCACCTTCATAAGGCTTTTGAATAGTTGTCAATAATTTTCATCACTCTTAGAGGTGATCTAGTTGATATTGGGATGAAGCTTCATAGGAATGACAAGTGGCATCATTATATCGGACCATAGGGGACACACATATTTCTCTTGGGATTTTTTTCATTATTCTACCACTTTTCACTCTTATAAGGGGCCTTGGATAGTTGTATACCATTGATACTTGATTGGATATCTCAAGTGCATCCATGTGTTATCTTTGTGAGCTCTCATAATTTTTGGATAAAATGTGGCATGGTATGGACACACATCAATCTCAGATGAATCTAAAGGGGACATACATGATTTAAAAATCCTTCTCATGTTTTATTAGTTATTGTAGAGACCAATGGTGACATCTTGTGGGCTTCTTCGCTATGGTGGGATGCACTGAGGATGCATGGTGGCTCAAATTTAATAGACTTACTCAAAATAGATAAGATCTTGACATGTAGTATTTTGATTTTAATTCAAGTGGATAAATTATTCATAATCTCTCCATATGATGCCACATGGCTCATGAGATTCATATATTTGTTCCAAGTGTCTTGCATGGGTAAATGAACTGTTAAGGCATCGTGAGGTCTAGTGAGGTGGACACTTGTCATCTCTAGGTCATGTCTTTTAATTTTATGTCCTAAAAATCATCATGAATCACTACTTTAACTTTGATGTCCTATGAGGTCAAGTGATAAGTTAAGTTAGACTTTCGATAATGTCAAATTCCCATCATAAGAAAACTAAAACCTATTTAAAGTGAAATTTCCATGTAAATGCTTTAAACAAAGCATAAGGTTAGTTTAGTAAGATAAAGAGAAGTTTATTGTATTCATTCCAATTGGGGAAATATATGGAAGTTCCCTCAATGAAATCCTTTCTTCCCATTTTGAATCATTGATGGTTAATTATTCACTTATTTGAATGAAAACTCGAAGAAAAATTACAATAATTTGAATGTTTCTAAACATCAATTATCATTACAATATGAATGATCAACCAAAAATTGTTTGAAATTATTAAATTTTTTTTTTATGAATCTAAATGACATAGCAATATTGGCATCTTGGGCTTTTTGGAAAATTTAGAAATAAGGGTTCCTATTTTGGGAATAGGGGGTAGTTGAGCATCAATAAATGGTGACCTCTATGGGGAAACATTGAAAAATGTTAGAATCTAAATCTTCTAATCAAAGATGAATAAAAATTAGGAATCTCACTATGATTTTAAATCAATATCAAAACTATATTTTATAACTAATGAAATCTCACAAGCTATAAATAGAGTTTAAATCTTGTAGACAATCATACTATGTGTGCGCAAAAATTTTAATTAACCATTGCCATTGGGTTCATAAATGATACCTTTCAAGCTTCAAAACACCCATCATGAAATGAATTAAGCATTATATAGATTTTATGTAATTATTATTTGCTTATTTAAGAATTAATTGAGCATTTCTCTAGTTCTAGCTAGGCATTTATATCCCTGATAGAGATACCTTTAGCTCCACTCTGAGCCTTTCTCTATTTCCATCTAGGTGTCCATAGCCTTGGTAGTGATTGCCTAAATCATCATTCATGGAATATGAATCAGTTTATTATTTCACTTCATTAGTGTATCATATGTTTTTTATGTCTATGTTCATAAACCAGAATGGTTGAGAACCATAATTAGCTAGGTGCAAGGATTTTGTCAAGGCATAGTCTAGATGGTATTCACTCTCAAATAGAAATTTATACCAAGGAAATTTATTTAGTGATTTTAAATGAAAATGTGATGGCTCACACAATTCAAAATATTATTTAAGAAACTTATCATTCATCTAAACTATATTACAACCTTCAAATAACATAAGATTTTCATGAGAAACTAGATTTTGATTAATCCCACCCAACTTTTGTAAATTGGAAAAAGGCTAAAGGCTTCAAAATAGTGGACTAGAAATGTTTAATACCATCAATCCATTTCTTCCTTTTTAGGGTCAGATTGATATAAATGAAACAAATGTATTCTTGTCTAGAGGACTTATTACTAAGCTATGCCACACAATAGAATAAAAACCACAAACAAAAAGTGAGAAAAGGACAAAATATAAAAGAAAATAAGGAAATAAAGAAAGAAAGAAATAGGAAAGCAAAAGAAAAAAGAAAAAAAATATATGCTACCCCTACCTACTCTAACTCTAAACAAGCTTACTATCCATATAGAATTTAGGACAAAGCAACATAGAAGTAATGCTTCATGTATTTCCCATTGGCAGGCAAGGCTAAGTCATTACCTTGTAGGTCCTTGAGTCTGAATGTATTTTTAACAAGTATCTCTGCTATTTGATAGGGTCTAATCTAGAGAGAAGTGAGCTTGTCATGTTATCCTTTTTTCTCATGGGCCTTATCCCATAGTAGGACTAAGTTTGAGATTTAGAACATTTTAATTTTAGCCTACTTGTTGAACCATCTCTTCACAACATCCTAATGATTGATAAATTTTTTCAATGCTTCATATTGAGCATATTCCATGTAGATGATGTTTAGTATCCTTTATTACACTCTTTCATCATCTTCCATGTACTCAACCATGAACTCATAATTGGGTAGCTCCAATGTGATGGGAAATATAAGGTTCTTCCCATGAACTAGTGGGAATGGGGATGCCTTGAGTTCCTATTTGTATCTAGTTTTGTATGCCTATAGAGAAAAATTTAGTAGGTACTATCATTCTCTTGGCTTCTTTTCTGTAAACTTCTTAATGGAATTCATCAATTTTATTTTAGTGGATTTTACAACTCCATTATCTAGAGGGTAATAATTTGAAGTGGACTTGATGATTATCTGATTTTCATATGGCCATTAAATAAATTCTACTAACACAAAGGATGACCCATTGTCACATACCAAAGACAAGGGTGTCCTAAACTAGGCAGTGATATTTTCTTCTAAGAATTTGATGACATCAATTGTTATATTATTCTTGGTGGCCACTGCTTAAGTCTACCTAGTGTAATAGTATATGGTAGTGAGTAAAAATTTATGTCCTACTAAATATTTAGGATTGATGACTCCTAAAAATTCAAGGCCCCATTGTGTAAATGGTTTTCCTTTAATTACTAGTTGCAAAGGCATGGCTAGTTTTACTTCTCTTTGATTAAACACTTGACATCAATAACATGTTATAATATGAGTATGTGCATCATTGAATATGGTTGGAAAATAATAAGCAAACCTCAATATATTATGTGCTATGGTACACCCTGAAGGTTGACCACTTCCCAATATATCATAGATGTTAGCCATGATCTCAGTGGTTTCATATCTGGAAACACACCTTAGATAAATTCCTTCATATTTTTTTCTATAGAAGACTCCTATTTTGATCATAAAGTGAGATGATCTTAGCCTAAGGGACATTTTATATTCTCTTTTAAGGTGTGATAGACACACTCCATGTAGTAAGTAATGAATAATGTCCTTGTACCAATCTCCATTAGGTACTTGACTTGCTTCTACCTACAGAACATTAATGTGACGATCAGTGTTTGGAATGAGTTGGATTAGATCTTTCCCCCTTAGTAACATAGAAATATTTATTTCTAGGTAATATTCTTGATGTTTGGTCATCCACTTCCATTTTCTTTCCCCAAGTTCATTTTATCCTAGCATTCACTTGACAGATGGATCAGACACTATAGCATAGGTTTTTTTCCTCAAAATGTAGTGCTTGAACTTCTTAACATCCTTTACTAGTACATATGCTATCTTATCCATAATAGGATAATTCATCTTGACATTATTAAATTTAGTTCTCATGAAGGATATGGGGTGTTCTTTGTCATCCTAATTTTGTGTTAAGTTAACAATAATAGTATGATTGAAATTATAAGAGTATAGATATAAGTCTTTATTGAAATTAGGACTTATTAAGACATGAGCTTGAATAATAGCATCCTTGATGTCTTAAAAGGCCTTCTTCACTTTAGATATCCATTATATCCTATCATCTTTCTTTAGCATGGCATTGAGTGGTCTCACAATCTCTACAAAACAAAAAATAAATTTTTTCACAAAATTATTTTCTCCAAAGAAAGATTTTAACTCCATTTTCCTATTAGGAACTTATACCTTTAAAATTGCATTGATCCTATTAGGGTCAATGTTCATACATTATTGGGTGATTACATGTCCTAATAATTTACCTTCTATCCCATAGAAGATGATTTTAATTTGGGTTTAAGGAAATACCATATATTTTACACTTCTCTATTACTTGTTCTAAATGCATCATGTGATCTTATCTAGTTTAAAAAAATACTATTAGATCATCCATGTAAATAATAATGCATTTATATATTAATACATTGAATTCATGGTCCATCACTCATTGGAAAGTTACTCCTACATTGATTAGACTAAATGACATTCATTTTTAGGGAAACGTTCCCCATTTGGTTTTGAAGGCAGAATTCATTATATTGCTCTTGTTTACCAGGACTCGGTTGTAGCCTAGAAATCTATCCAATAATGACATCATTCTAGATCCACTTACCATCTATATGATGTAATCCAAAGATGGAAAAGGGTAATTATCCTTCTTATAAAATCTATTCAAATTTTAGAAACCAATGCAAAGTTTGATTTCTCCATTTTTATTCTAGACTAGCACAAC
The DNA here is from genome assembly GCA_037957365.1 of Torreya grandis. Lineage (NCBI taxonomy): Eukaryota > Viridiplantae > Streptophyta > Pinopsida > Cupressales > Taxaceae > Torreya > Torreya grandis. The sequence goes on from JARHVA010001444.1 coordinate 2,885,512, forward strand.
ATTGGTAACCCATGTTGAGTACCATATAATAAAGATTATCATTACATCAAGTAATTTCTTCACTTATTTGTAAAACATTTATTCTAGTACTAGATTCACCAGTCTTTATCTTTGACTATAAGGATTATAAGGCTATTTAATGGAATAGTGTGAGTAATAACACTAGTATCAAAGTTCTTGAGGTTATCATAAGACCAAATGATGATGTCTTTGAATCTAGTCAGAAGGGTAGCTACTTTCTTGAACTCTTCATCAATGCACACTAGACCAATGTGGACATTTTGATCATTTCTAGGATCTCCCAAGTTTACTTGCTTGTAATCTTTCCAAGTTACTTTTGGATGATTATCCTCATTTCCTTGCATAGTTGGGTCAAACACACTTTCCAAAGAGATCATGCCTTTGGGGATAAAATTCTCTTTAAGCTGGATTACTCTATCTTTTTTGTCTTTTAAAATTTCTATATAACTTTCATCCTATTCATCAATCATATGAGATTCGAATATGCCAACATAACACAAGAAGTTAACTATTTTTTAGACATCATCAAAAACTTGGAAGTGATTGATGTTTTATATTATAAAGGGGCATGAAGTTATCTTCATAGTGAATTCTTGCAGGTTTAGAGCCTCCATAGGCACCAAGTTTGCTTCTTTTAATGTTATATCATCTTCCAACTAGTTCTATTCCCTAGGTAAGGAAATAATATTGAATGAGTCAAAGTACTTAGTTAGATCATAATCTCTAAATTTATACTTTATTAAACAATAATGTTTGCATCGATATTGCTTCTAATTTGATTAACCACTAACTCAGAATCACCATAGATTAGTAGTTCTTTAACCTTATGTTTAATTGTAAATTGAAGTCCTAAAATAAGAGCTTCATATTATTATAAATTATTAGTGAAAGAGAATTGTAATCTATAAGAAGCTATACTCTTTGCCTTCAGGATTTGGTAAAATTATTCCTACACCTAAACCTTGTTTAGCTCATGCACCATCAAAGTGAAATGTTCAAAGACCTTCAATTTCTTCTTCCATCTAGTCATCTATAACAATATCAATGGTTTCCAAAGTATATACACCTAAGTAAGAGGATTGGTATTTTACTTTTTCATTTTTAGAATTGTATTCTATGATCATGTATTTCATCTTGTGCTCCTAGTCAATCCTGATCCGATTGGGGATCCCTTGCCAAGGTAACCACATGTGAGAATGGTCCATGGACATGTATCCATTCAATGATTTAGTCCAATCATGACTAAGTATAAATCGATAATTATTAGGTATATTGATGACTTGAATGTCGATGAACTCCTATATTCAAGGCTCATGAGTAAGATACTTATGAATACTCAATAATTCACCTATTACCTTCACTATTGACTTATCCAACTACACCATCACCTTCTCAGATTTGACTGGGTTTAATCCTAACTTTTCATAGACTCCTAGAGGCATAATACTGGATCAAGAACTAGAATCAAGTAAATAACTATGGAGATTCTTACCAAAAATTTTAACAATTAACAGGATTGGTAGAACCTCATGCTTATTCTTGTACATTACCAAATTAGCATGAGCTTGTTTATCCTTACTGGAGCTAGGCTTTTCATTCAAGGATTTGAATATAAAATCACATTATTCATTGATTAATGTGAGATAATGTGATGTTATATTTGATATAATCTTCTTCATGTCTTCCATTATGTTGTATCCACCCTTTGATGCTATGCAAGGATCTTCTATTGTAGGCTAACTCTCCTTACCTTTGGGGTGTGGAGGATTATTGTCTGTCCTACCATTAGGAGGTGTATCTATATTTTTAAGTGGGGTGGAGTTTATCAAAGGTGGGTTCTAACCTTTGATTCTCAAGGCATAGATAATTTTCTATTACTACTAGAAAGCATGCACCTCCTCGACACTATCTTTGGGTTCACTCTCATCTTCATTGGGAAAGTCATAAGTCTAAACTATGATGACTAATTCAAGATCTCTAGAAGCATCATTGGGATTATTAGAGATTTTATCACTATTTTTATTAGTGGGATTCGTATAAAATCCCTCAATTTATCTTTGGATAGTTTCAAATACATGGCAGATCTTGACATAGTCTAACTCTCCATGTCTAACAATATTATACACTTGACACTAGTTAGGCAAGGCCATCTCACAAAAGTTTATCTCAAGAAATTTTCTCAAAGGGGCATCACTATTATTGTTAGCCCTATTGAAAGGTCTATTATTCCTTTGGATATTATAATTTGTATTAGAAATCTCCATAGTATTTCCCATATATTTATTGAGATCCAATAAATCATTATCAAGTTTTTGAATAGTTATTTGTATTGTGTCTAGTCTCCTTTTAGAGGCTATGGGTTGTTACTTTGGGTTATGGTTTCTATATTGGTGTTGTTAACAAGCACCATCAATTGATTATTCTTGGGATGTGCCCTATGATTTACTTGGTTTAAGAATCCAAGATGTTGGTTAGGTGTAATATGGCTCAAAGGAAACTAGTTAATCATTGGTAATTAGTTTAATGTAGGTTAGTTTTGATTCATGTTGGGAATGACATTTAGTGTAGGCATAATTGGATCATAATTGGGAATGGAAAAGGCATGGTGCCCTTATAGGTGAATTTACTCATTGGTGTGTATGGATTCAAGATAGGCTAAAGGCAATGAGTCAATACCCAAGAATCTCCTTAGGAAGATGGTTGTCATTGGGTCTAAAACATTCTTGTATATATTTAAGTCTAAACCATATACTATATTATAGGGTGGAGCTATCAGGGTATACACCTTTTAAAACTTTGCATTGAGCATTTTAATTAACTCTTTCAAGTCCCTTTTTAGGGTGGTAAATTATTGGTATATAACTCTTGAAATAACTACCCTTAAAAATTGGGCAATAAAGGTATCATTAAACTGACCACATCTTATGATGGAATCTTTGGGTACATTAAGGAAATAATCATAAGTTGCATCTCTAAAGGTGAAGGTTAAATGGTGATAGGACATGTCCTCATGGATCAAATTAAAAATACTTAAAGATGATTTAAATGACTTCACATGATCTTTATTAGTCACTCTCCTAGTGGGGGTAAAGAGAGGCCGGTAGTTTTCTAGATTCCTATGTAGATCATGCATTAGCCCAAGGACATTGATAGATGAGCCAACTAACCATACCATGATTGGCATGAGAGGTTGAAAATTTTGGTTAGATAGGGCATTTATCTAGGTCCTATACTTCCTACAACTAACTTTGTCTACTCTCACCTTATGGGTTTCTAAGGATGCTAAAGGGATCTTGGGTTTAGATCGAGACCTGATTCTAATCCTAGGCAAATCTAAGATGAAGAATGGGTACTAAGAGTAAAGGATATCTAAAGATGACCTTAGAAGTGATAAATGTTACAAATATTAGTTAGTCTTTTAGAAGAAAAACCTTAGATCGAGTAGATTTATCTTGATCTTTGAGTATCTAAGCTTAAAAGCCTCAAATTTCTTGATACTTGCACAAATGTTGTTAGCCTTGCATGTTAATCTTCAAAGATAAATGTTAAACCAATATAAATGACTTATATGTCTAATTCAAAAATCAAATAGTGTTTAATCACCTTAGAACATTATGCAACACTAAGCTACGTAAAGATTTACTGAATTCCAAATGAATTAGAGTAATTATGATCTCAAATGCTTAGATCCAATGCAAATGAGGTCTAAGATTTCAATATTTATACAAATTTTTACAAACATTGAGATTAGTTAGCAAATTTATGCCAACCTTTACAAAGATAACTAGAAATATGCTTAATATACCCAAAGAATGGGATATGTCACTTGTTTTTCCACAAATTTAGACAAATATACAACTTATTTGCAAGATTTCCATAAAAGACACTATTTTTGATGAAATCCTTTAACAAATGAAAAGATTCTTACAAAGGATGCAAAGATTCATGTAAATAATATAAATATTTAGTTTTATTTAACAATATGTGTGTAATTTCAACCAAATATGCATGTATTAAACAAATTACACTATAATTATGTTGTTCCCAAAATATGTCACTTGTTTTTGGGGACAACATATCAACTATTTTGGTCCTGCAGGCCAAAATTCTCCCTTTCCTTTTTCAAAAATGTCCCGAGCATCCAAGTTCTCCAATTATTCAAGCATTTTTAGTCAAGGGACTTGCAGGTTCAATGGGTTCAACAACCTCAATAGGTGAGCTCTCACAAAGGAACAACTTCCAAACACTTAGGCAATTTCAAGGTTGGTTCAACGTCGAGGTTTAACCAAAAGGTCCAGCAGCAAGATGTAAACAAATGGAATGAACCATTGAACCATTGAACACTACTTCCAAAGGTTCAAAGATTTAATGGGTTCAAATGTTTAATAACATCGGCAGACTTAAAATATTTAAGGGCTTCGGTAAGTACAAAGTTCAACTGCTTTGAAAATTTCAAACAACTTTAAAAGACTTGAAACAAAAGAAGACTTCGAAGAAAAAAGATTGAACCATTGAACCGTTGAACTTTAAACCAAAAGAGTTCAAAGTTCAAAGGTTCAATAAAGTTTGAGAGACTTAGAAGAACAAAGGATTCAAAGAGTAAAGAATGAACCATTGAACCATTAAACCTTGAACCAAAAGAGTTTAAAGTTCAAAGGTTTAATGAGTTCAATAGAAAATAAAAGGATCTAGAAAGTTTGAAGGACCAAAAGATTCAAAGAAAGAGAATGAACCATTGAACCTTGAACCAAAATGGTTCAAAGTTCAAAGGTTTAAAGGTTCAAAGAATTTCAAAATTTGAAAATAAGCTTCGAGTGAAGGAAGGAAGTGGAAGATTCTAGAGACAAGTTTGAAGAGATATTTCAACCGATTAAACCAAGGAACTGATTGAACCAAGGAGCTGATTGAGCCAAGGAGCTAATAGGACCACCTAAACCATTTAACTCATGCACTCTCATGGTTCAAAGGTTTGAGTTTCAATGTGGTTCAAGTGACCAAGTTACCAATGACACCCTCATGGATGTCAAATTTAAAATAATAAAATGCCTAATTATTTTCAAATATGGTGCTGAACCTGAAGAATAAACTCAACAACTAGCCAAAAAAAGAGCCAAAAAAGCTAGCTGTAAGGGAAGAGATAGCCTAAGAGCTCAGATCATGAGGAAGAGATAAAATGCATTAATAAAAGAGGGAACAAGAGGGAAGGACCAAAAATATCTATAGGAAATTTATTCCACTAGGTGGAACAATCCACCAAGTAGACATCAGAGTGCAGACACTCAAGGACGTGGCCTATTTTTCTCCATCGAGTAAAGGTGAAATGTATAGCTACACATATATCAAGAAGAGGACTAGGCAGCCCATTCTTTAAAAGGAGATATTTGATATGAATTGACACACCACAGTTAAGGTTGATGCCCTATTCCACCACAACCCCTTCACAGAACTAAAAATGCATTCAAGGCATTGAATGTAGTATGGGCCATTCCATGAAACAAAGCACCCAAGTCTTTTTTGGAGTGTTATTTATTGTAATCCCTTATTTGATGAGAAGTAGATCTCTTTGTTATAGAAGCAAAACTTTGCCTAAATTGAAAGACATTTCCTAAGACTTTGAGCTCAAATTGTTAATCATATTTCTTTATTTGAATGAGAAAATAAGTGACATTTCAGACTTTGTGCTAGAATAGCTTGTGTTATTTAGGAAATTGTTCTTATGTCTATTTCCTAGAAGCATTCTTGTTCATTTAATTTAACAAGTAAAACTAGTGGAAGTAATCAGGAAGGTGTCTTGAAGCTGACTGTGGAGAGACTTTGTGCTACCACAATGGTCTCTAGTGTGTTGTTTTCTATATTTGTGTAAAGGATCTTGGAATGAATTTGTGCCCCCATTGTCCTTCGTATATTTAAATATTTGGTAGTTGAGGTGGAGAATTTGTGGTACACTTCATCCTACAGTGTTATTGTGTCTAGTTACTTTTACTACCCAGGAAGAAATCTAGCTATTGACTGAGTATTACTTTTGAAAGAAGAGAAGTACCTCCAGCAATCACCTAGGAATTATCCTATGTTTGTGAACATCATCTCTAAAAAAAGAGAGATATATGGTGTTATCCTACCCTAAGTGTTATTTCTAGCTTATATTTATAGTATATTAATATATCATAGTTATAGGGAACCTCCCCTTGATGAGAGGAGAGATTTGTCCCATTTTGATGTGGTTGACCTACACATTTGGCCAATAAATCTCCCTATGATGTGGTTTAAACACCTATTTTTTCCTCAATTAGCTACTGACAAAATATACCAAGGAGGACATTTCCCAATTAGTCATATCAAGGAAATGCTACTAGGAATCAAGGGCAACCAAATCATCTTCCTTTCCCTTAGGGGAAACTTGCTATTGAAGCAGCTCCAGCTAACTCAGCAATTGGATACCTTGAAACAAAATCAATTTTTTCTTTAAAATGTAAGTTGAACCAGGAAGATGGCACTAATCTCTTTGTGGAAGACCAAGATGAATCAGCTGGTGACTCCAACATTGGTTTCTTAAATTACCAGGATGAACCCAAAAGTAAAGGTGAAGTGTTTGATGGATCATACACTGTATTCAACCAATCTTAGAACTAGTCAGCCCAGCAAGTTGATAAAGAAAAAATAGAGGATCAATCTCAACCAACAATTTCAATTGATAAGTGGGGAACCACTCTACCTTTTCAATCAAAAGACTTGGTGATTGCTAAAAAAGTAAGTACCCCAAACATTCTTGCACATTATGCTTCAAATTCTTAGACCAGTACCACACCTCCAAAAAACTAGAAGGATGAACTACCTTCCCCTATTCCTAATTCATTTTAGACATTTGATATAACTAACTATATTAATAAAGCCAAAATTCAAATGTATGAATTTGAATTCCTACAATCTAACCTTGAACAATTGGATAGGTTAGTTCAATGTGTATATAATAAGACCATCCCTGCAAGACAAAAAAAATTGAAAGTAACTCTTGGTCCCCCCAAGAGTACATCCTCCTAGAATAACCTTGTGATTACTCTTCCATCTACCCCCAAGAAAATAAAACCATTTTATGTTTCCCTGCTGATAAATGGACACCAACTGAACAACTACATAATAGACTCAGGCACATCTGACAATGTCATGCCTACTAAAGTAGCAGAATCCCTTGGACTCATGCTAACCAAGAACTTTGGGAGATGTTTTTCTATGGAAAACAAATAAGTACCTTTTTTGGGACAAATCAAAGATGCCTAGTTTGCATTCGTAGCCTTTTTAGATAGGATAATTAAAATGATAGTCCTGGTGGCTGACGTCCTAGCCTCATATAACATTCTACTTGGATGAAATTTCTATAAGGATGTTCATGGAGAATTGAGCATGGACCTATCTAAGGCAAGGATCCCTATGAAGGTCATCATGAAGAGGTTGCTTCCTGAGAAGGAGTCAAAGTACATTGTCACCCAAACATCAGCCCCTGAAGCTCAAATTTTGTTTGAGTCTTTAGGTGTGGGTAATTACTTCTTATCCATGGAGGAGGTTCATGTGGCATCTAACAAAATTTCTAAATGTGATAGTCTAACAATTGATCTAGACAAAATAATAGAAGACTTAATAGAGCACAGTGCAAGCCCAGAGGAATCCTCCCCTCCAAATGAAGAAAAATCTAAGGAAAAATTAGTTTTGAATGACGTCTAGATTTTGGAATTTGATGGCAGTTGTTCTTCTTTCAGTTCTAGAGCTAGGATTGTGTTGATATATCCTTAAGGAGATATTTTTCCTTTTTCATACAAGTTACAGTTCAAGAACACCAACAATACTACTAAATACGAATCATTACTACTTGGATTGAAGACTACCCAAGACAAGGGCGTCAAACTCCTTCATGCCAAAGGAGATGTTGAGCTAGTGGTTTGTCAGGTAAGGAACCTATATCAAACCAAAAATGAAATATTGTGTCATTACCTAAATATAGTTTGGGATCAAACTAAAAGCTTTGATGCCTCTAGTATCTCTATAGTGCCCAGAGAATTCAATGACTGAGCTGATGCATTAGCTGTTTTAGAAACTATCTTAGTTCTTCACCATGGATTTTGAAGGAGACAAGTACACCATCGAACTAGTCTTTCGACCAAATGTTCCTGACAATGCCAATCATTGGAAAGTGTTCAATGATGACAACTAAATCATCACCTTTCTAGAACAAAAGGACAACTTTAAACAACTTCATTTCAAAGGCAATGGACCTCTACCATGGAAAGTAGCTCAGGAAATAATTCTAGATGTAGGTGAAGAATTCCTATAGCTTAAAGGGAATAAAATCCCAAAAGGACTAGTTTCTCTTGAGAAGTTATTTGATAAGCACGATAGGTTCATCAAGAAACAACAAAAAGATTCAAGCTCCTCCCAAGATTTTGATCAAATAAATTTGGGTGCTAAGGAAAATCCCAAGATGGTGAACATTGGGAAGTGTTGCACTCCTAAATAGAAGATCAAATTTACTACCCTACTTCATCATTACATAGATGTTCTAGCGTACTCCTATAATGATCTAAAATCACTCAGACTTGAAGAAATTTGCCATGAGATTCCTCTCAAAAGTGATTCATTACCTCACAAGCGTAACTCTAGGTAGTACAACCCCAAGATATCAGGTACTATTCTATTTGAAATTCAAAAAATGTTAAAAGCAAGGATAATTTTTCCAACCCATCATTCCACATGGATTGTGAACATAATCCCTGTGAGAAAAAAGAGTGGTGAAATTTGCCTCTATGTGGATTTCAAGAATCTAAATCAATCCTCCTTAAAGGATAACTACCCTCTTCCCATCATGGATCAAGTCCTTCAGATAGTTACTAGTTCAGAGATGTTATCAATGCTAGACAGTTTCTCAAGGTAAAATCAAGTGGAAGTTGATAAAGCAGACCAACATAAGACTACCTTCACTATGCCTTGGGGCACCTTTACATATCAAAGAATGCCATTTGGTCTAATAAATGCTAATTCCACTTTATAGAGAGCAATGGATCTTAATTTCATAGATAAAATAGGTAAGTTCATTGTGGTATACCTTGATGACTTGACTATCTTTTCCAAGCATCACTCTGATCATATGCGCCATCTGCAACAAGTGCTATAATGATGTCAACAGAATGGCATTTATCTAAATCCCAAGAAGTCAATTTTTGGGGTGATAGAAGGAAAACTTCTTAGACATATTTTATCCTAATAATGCATAAATATTGACACATAAAGAGTCAAATCCATCCAAGAGCTTACTCTACCCACAAGTAAGACTAAAATTCACTCTTTCTTCAAAAAGGTGAATTTTTTATGAAGGTTCATTCTTGAGTTTTCTGAGAAGACTCACCACATTGTAGACATGATGAAGGGAATGACCACTTTTAGCTAGACTAAAGAAGGAAAATTAGCATTTCAAGACATCAAGATAGCTATAGCCCATGCCCTAATTCTGGTTTGTCTAGATTACACCAAAGGCTTCATAATGTATAGTTATGCTTCCAAACACACACTTTCAGCAATTTTGGTTCAACAGAACAAAGAAGGTGTGGAGTCTCCCATATCCTTCATGAGTTATCCTCTCAAAGCTCATGAGCTAAAGTATTCAAACATGGAGAATCATGCTTACACGGTGGTAAAGGTGGTAGAGCACTTCTGTTTTACATTTTGAACTCACACACTATTGCCATGGTTCCTGATACAACAGTCAAGTCCATATTAACTTAGTAGGAGTTTGGAACCAAAATGGGATATTAGATTTCTAAAACATATGAGTTTGATCTAGTTATCAAGCCAACAAAGCTTGTGTAGGGAAGGGGCCTATGCTAATTGATTGCTGACAACATACTAGAAGAAATAGGGCATGAAAGAACATAGGTTGAAGACACACCAATAGTCCTCTTTGTCACCACCACAAATGAGTGGTATTTGAATATTTCTCATTTTCTTACCATGGTGAGTGTCTTACTCACCTGTCTCATAAAGAAAAGAGGATTGTTAAGTTAAAATCTGCCAATTTTGTTCTATGGGAAAATGGTCTGTATAAGAAGAACCTTGATGGAGTATTCCTTCGTTGCATGGACAAAGTGCAATAGAACAAACTTTTGGAATCTTTTCAAAATTTGGCTTGTAGAGGACATTTTTTTGTGCCTGTGACTACCCATAAGATTTTGTGAGCCAGGTATTATTGGCCTACCCTATTTCAAGATGCATACAAATGGATATGTAAATGTGAACTGTGTCAACAGTTCATTGAAAGACCCAAATTGGTTGCACTACCTCTCAAACCTATAGTAATAGAAGAGCCATTTCAGTAATGGGGAATTGATTTCATAGGTGTTATAAACCCACCTTCAAGTGGTGGACATGATTATGTCCTCATAGCCACAGATTACTTCACCAAGTGGGTGGAAGCTATTCTAGCCAAGCATGTTACTTCAGAAGTAGTATGCAATTTCCTCAAAGAAAACATCATTTCTAGGTTTGGGGTCCCAACCAAGATTGTGATAGACAATGGATCCTACTTCTCTTCCCATGAGATTAATCAATTCTATTTTTATTATGGGATTACCCTCTCTCACTCTTTTGATTATTTTCTACAAGGAAATGGCCAAGCAGAATCGAGCAACAAGAACCTGGTCACCATCATCAGGAAACTAGTAGATGATAATCAAAGAACTTAGCACAAAACATTGTTTGATGCTTTATGGGTAGATAGAACTATGCCCAAGAGGGTGATAGGTATGTCACCTTTCCAAATTATGTATGGTCTCTATGTAGAGATACCAATCACCCTAGAATTACTAGCATTGAAGTTGGCAAAGGCAGTAGAAGATTCAACTTTTGAAAATGCCATCGATAAGATGATCATGTGCATGAATGAAATTCATGAGTAGTGAATTATGGTGTTAGACCGAATTGTTTCCCATTAGATTCTGGTAAAGAGGCTCTTCAATAAGAAATCAAGGGTCCATGACTTCCAGATTGGAGTTCAAGTTTTGTTATGGGACAGGAGAAGAGAACCAAAGGGAATGCATGGGAAATTTGATTCCCTATAGAGAGGCCCATTTACTATTCATCAGCTCAATGGTGAAAATAGTTTCATGTTGAAGTATCAAGATAACATGCCCTTTTCATTGACTCAAAGCGGATAGTATCTGAAGCACTTCAATCCTTGAAGTATCATATGCCATCAGTTGTACATATGTATATATGTATAGTCTTTAGTTCTATTTAGTGATTTTTGTTTTCATTTCTTTTTGGCACATTTATTTTTGGGTAGCATAACTCTGTATCCCAATGGCATACTTAAAGGCAGTAGAGATTCTAGATTCTACTCCCTTCAATTGTATTTACAATCTATGGAAGTTCACCAACTGGAGCTAGTTGTTGTTCCCAAAATATGTCACTTGTTTTTGGGGATGACATATCAACTATTTTGGTACTGTAGGCCAAAATTCTCCCTTTCCTTTTTCAAAAATGTCCTGAGCATCCAAGTTCTCCAATTATTCAAGCATTTTCAGTCAAGGAACTCATAGGTTCAATAGGTTCAACAACTTCAACAAGAGAGCTCTCACAAAGGAATAACTTCCAAACACTTAGGAAATTTCAAGGTTGGTTCAACATCGAGGTTCAACCAAAAGGTCCATCAATAGGCTGCAAACAAATGGAATAAACCATTGAACCATTAAACTCCACCTCCAAAGGTTTAAAGATTCAACGGGTTCAAAGGTTCAACAACATTAGTAGACTTAAAAGAGTTAAATGCTTCGGTAAGTACAAAGTTTAACTACTTTGAAAAGTTCAAACAACTTTAAATGACAAACAAAAGAAGACTTTGAAGAAAAAAGATTGAACCATTGAAACATTGAACCCTGAACCAAAAGAGTTCAAAGTTTAAAGGTTCAATGAGTTCAATAAAGTTTGAGAGACTTAGAAGAATAAAGGATTCAAAGAGTAAAGAATGAACCATTGAACCATTGAACCTTGAACCAAAAGAGTTCAAAGTTCAAAGTTTTAATGAGTTCAATAGAAAAGAAAAGGATCTAGAAAGTTTGAAGGACCAAAAGATTCAAACTAAGAGAATGAACTGTTGAACCTTGAACAAAAATAGTTCAAAGTTAAAAGGTTCAAAGTTTCAAGGAATTTCAAATTTTGAAAAGAAGCTTCAAGTGAAGGAAGGAAGTAGAATATTCTAGAGACAAGTTTGAAGAGATGGTTCAACCGATTGAACCAAAGAACTGATTGAACCAAGGAGTTGATTGAACTAAGGAACCGATAAGACTATCTGAAACATTGAACTGATGCACTCTCATGGTTCAAAGGTTTGAGGTTCAATGTGGTTCAAGTGACAAATGACATCCCCATTGATGTCAAATTCAAGGTAATAAAATGCCCATTTATTTTCAAATATGGCACAGAAATTAAAGAATAAACTCAGGGACCAGCCAAAGAAGGAGCCAAAAAAGCTAGCTATAAGGGAAGAGATAGATTGAGAGATTATATCATGAGGAAGAGATTAAATGCATTAATAAAAGAGGGAATAAGAGGGAAGGACCAGAAATATCTATAGGAAAGTTATTCCAGTAGGTGGAATAGTCCACCAAGTAGACGTCAGAGTGTAGACACTCAAGGACATGGCCTATTTTTCTCCATCAAGTAAAGGTTAAATGGATAGTTGTGCACATATCAACAAGAGGAATAGGTGGCCCATACTTCAAAAGGAGACATTTGAGATGAATTAACATGCCATAGTTAAGGCTGATGCCCTATTCTAGCATGGCCCCTTAATAGAACTAAAAATGCATTCAAAGCATTGAATGCAGTATGGGCCATTCCATGAAACAAAGTGCCCAAGTCTTTCTTGGAGTGTTATATATTGTAATCCCTTATTTGATGAGAATCAAATCTCTATGTTGTAGAAGTAAAACTCTACCTAAATTGAAAGGCATTTCCAGAGACTTTAAGCTCAGATTGTTAATCATATTTATTTATTTGAATGAGAAAACAAGTGACCTTTCAGACTTTGTGCTAGAATAGCTTGTGTTATTTAAGAAATTTTTCTTATTTCTATTTCTTAGAATCATTCTCGTCCATTTAATTTAACAAGTAGAACTAGTGGAAGTAATCAAGAAGGTGTCCTCAAGCTGACTGTGGAGAGACTTTGTGCTACCACAATGGTCTTTAGTGTGTTGTTTTTTGTATCTATGTAAAGGGTCTTGGGATGAATTTGTGTCCCCATTGTCCTTATTATATTTCAATCTTTGGTAGTTGAGGTGGAGACTTTGTGCTACACTTCATCCTATTGTGTTACTGTGTCTAGTTACTTTTATTACCTAGGAAGGAATACAGCTATTGACTGAGTATTACTTCTGAAAGAAGAGAAGTACCTCTAGTAATCACCCAAGAATTCTCCTATTTATATGAACATCATCTCTAAAAAAAGAGACATGGATGGTTTTATCCTACCCTGAGTGTTATTTTTAGCTTATATTTATAGTATATTAATATATCATAGTTATAGGGAACCTCCCCTTGATGAGAGGAGAGATTTTCCCCTTTTGATGTGGTCAACCTACACATTTGGCTGATAGATCTACCTATGCTATGGTTGAAACACCTATTTTTCCCTCAGTTAGCTGGTGAAAAAATATTCACCCAATAAATTATACAAAGATGCATGAAGTAATTACATAACAACCCTCCTTTTATTGCTAGATTTTCCCTTCTTATTGATGCACTTATTGTGTACCTTGTGTCACTAAGGAACAAGGGAAAAATAATAAACTCAATTTTGAAACATGGAAGACTCAAAACATGATTTATGAACATAATTACTACCGAAAATATCATAAATAGTAGATATGTGGTCACCATTTAGAAAGTTTGCAATCAGACCTTACTATAGGGACAATAAATGTTATGCAGTAACACTACTTCTTCCTAATCCTTGTGAATTGTTTTAGTCTTTTCTAATTTTTTCATAAAATGTAAATGAATAATGGATATTCACAACATGAACTAAGCTAATGTGATTCATGGGTGCATCCAAGAGTAAGTAGGGTAAGGCAAAAAGGATAATTTGCTTGAGATGATCAAAGGCATCAATTTTGTTAACTTTTATGCTAAGAACATATAAAAATATAATCTAATAACCCTAGTGTAATGCTCAAAGATAAAAAAAATGTAGTTCAAGCTTCATAGGAAAGGAAATGCATATGTCTAACAACATACTTTCTTACAAAATTGCTCACTCATAGTAAATTACATAGCATATTTAGTTGTAAATGAGAAGAAAATAAAGCAAGTATACTACATATTTTTCAGCATAATGTCAAACTCAAACTAATATATGTATGTATGGAATTAAATTGTAAATTAGTTTTAGAAAAGAAACTATCAGACATATAAAACCATGATGAACAACAACCACAAACTTGTGAATTCTTTACCTCTCTTATATTAGTTCTTGCAATAACTATTTTTGATTTATAAATGATGGGGAAATCCCTATTTATAGGCTCAAAATACCTAAGATTATTTTGAGTAGGTCAACAAAAGGCACCTAAATACAACCAAGTGGCTTAAAATGATACATTATAATGGAATATTCTTTAGTTCAATTTACAAGATGAAATAGAATATTCTAAGGGCCTGGAGGTGGATGTTACAATGCATGTTATTGTTGTTGGTTTTACTTCTTATTTACTTCCTCTTTGGTCCATACCTTTGCATAAGCAAAGTAGTCTTGATCTATCTAAGTGAAGTCCAAGATCATAGGTCAAAAATAAGTTTGGTATCTTTTGAATGAGCCTGGCATGCTGTATGAGTGTTGGCCTTAGTGCCTCCTTAATTGCATCCTCTTTCTCTAGCCTTGAATTACCAAATGATATATTTCCCATTACCTTAGTAGAACCTTCAAATTATTTGTCCTAATAGAGTTTGGCCATAAATACCTTTATTTACACTCTAAACTCTTATCATCCATGAAGGATCCATCATGCTTAGTCACCCTACTGATCATGGCATCCTTCAGCAACAAGTATATCTTAAACTCAACCTTCTCAAAGGATGTGTTTGTATCCTTGATTTGATCTAGCCATTATTTAATATTTATTATTATATTAATTAAGATGGTTTGTGTAAGAATAGTTTCCTCAAGTGGTAAAACCTTGAGGTTGGGGAATTTATTGTTAGATTGAAGAGGGGATATTCACTCTCATTGACCATAATTGGGCATAACTATGGTTTTTAAACTTATATTCTTGCTATCCTCTTCATAGTCCTTATGTCATAATTGAACCTCATTCTAATTTTGGAGGCAAAGTGGGTTGTCTTGGGCTTCTCCTACCTTTTTACCTAAATGATGTCTCTAACCTAATATGTGACAATATTAGATGTTGTCTATGTGGGAGGTGGATACAATAGAAGTGCCTAGGTAGAAGAAGAGGCAAAAGATGAAGTGGGGATGTATAAATTACTTGGTTATAAATACTTAAGTGGGTCAAATAAATATTTGGCAATGCCCATATTGAGAACAAATGAAGGGATTTTTGAAGGAATACTCACCTTAGCAATTGTGGTGATGTTAAATGGCCTTTACCAAGTGAATGTATTTGAAATGGTTTTTAATGGTTTAGTGGATGTAGGGGATCCAAGGGTGAGTGATGCACTTGTTGTGGTAGCTTGAGAAAGAGTAGAACCCACAACATGGACATCACTAGTGCTTTGGGAGATTGATGTAGGTAAAACATTGATAGTGGTATGAGAGATCAAGTGGGGGATGGTATCCCCAAAGCAAGAAATAGTAGGGGTTGTAAAGATGGGAGTGAGAGCAATAGTATAAGTAGGAGTAGTTGTAAATGAACTAACAATTAGGAAGGAAGGCAATGGTGTAGCACTTACATTGGGAGTTTGGGGAGTTGGTGGATGAGGCACTTCCCTTCTCATAGTAGTCTTGGAAAAATTATTCCTCTTATAAACCTTTTCTATATTTCTCCCTAATAGTGCTTGAAACTCTTACATTTAAAGCTCAATACCTTACTATAATTCATCAATATCGATGACATCAAGATTAGGCTGACACAGTCTCTCCATGGTAGCTCCCATGGTAGATGCAAATATAATTATATTCCCTTAAGAGAGGTCCTATTCGGTACTACTCTATCCTTGTTTTAGTTTTAGAGGTAGGGTCTATCAACTTGAAGTGGCTTCTAATGGAGGTCTACAGGGTCTATTCCTAATGAGAGGAATATTATCCTCTTCCTCATCTTATTCTTTATTTTCATAGTATACATCAGACATGCTCCCATGAGTTAGTGAGAGCTGAGGATTTATAATGTCTTCTTTATTATTCTCTCTATCAAGCCTCATTTCTAGTTTAATATTTTTTGTGGTTGTATCCTTGAGGACTACCTCATCATTCATTGCATCCTTATAAAACCATTCATGCATCTCATCTTGATTCTTATATTCTAATGCCACATCCTTTTTTAACTTGAAGAGGTGCCTAAAATGACATTATTGGGGTCACATGCTTTGAAATGATCCTCAAGAAATAGGTAGGACTCCCCATGCCTTGCATAAACCATAATGTTCTATCACTTTATGATTTTAGTTATCCCCAACTTGTAAGGAATTTTGTGTGGGATAGTCTTTTTTTCTTTTCTAAAGATAACATCAAATCCATGGAGTAGTTGATAGGCCATGTTTTCCTTATACAATTTCATGGGTACATACCTTGACAACCTGAGGAGATATAAAATTACTCCTATCTAGATGACTATTCAATCTAGGTAAACCTAATAGTTTCCCATTTCTTTTAATGTCTACCTAACCTCTAGATGGACCCTAAACATTTCACATCTAGTAATTGATTTATAGAAAATTGGATAAAAGTCTTATGCAATTACCTTGATATTTCACCTAAAGTGGTGAATATGCATCACAGAGAATAATTGGGGCACAACTTAATCTTATGTAGGAGATCATGAGTTTGGTCCTAATTGTGTATTTACACATATGGCATCTAATAAATAGCTCATCATGTAGAATGGATCTCCATTCTGGAAAATGTCATGCATATCAAAAACTAGGTTATTGATAATAATATCTCCCAATGATTTAATCTATTTATCTTATAGGATTATTTGTATCATTGGGATAGTTTAGATATCCACATAAACAATGTGCATATTACCATATATCCTATTGATAAGGGTGAACCCAATCCTAAACCCATTCTTGAATTAGTGGATAGGTATGTTTGCTAGGTCGTCCATGAAGACCACTCTAGTAGGGTTTTTTACCCATCATGCCAATACTATCTTAGGTTTGTGTGCCTCATACTAGTTGTTAATGATGCTCTAGTTGTAATTTAGTTATGGTAGAGCTATTTCATAATATTTATCAAAACTAGGTCCTATTATGAAGCTAATTGGGATCCCTTGGTTCATGGATTTGAGTAACCCATCATCACATTTTGACCTCTTGAAGTGACCATATACTAGGTCACTACATGACATGACCTCTAGCTTTATTTCAACCTTGTGGAGTCTATCATTTTGGATTTTAAGGATGTCTAAAGCCAATTGAATAATATGGGGTATAGTCTTAGTTTTATCAAGATCCCTAACTCCTTCAACATTGTAATAGATGTTATTGTATGCATGTCCCCTAAGTTTATGGCTTTGGGGATGAATTTTGTGTCTTTGAAAATTAAAAAACTACCATATTGAAATATAAAATCATTATTCCCAAATGGAGTGTTCTTAAACAGAGTGGAGGGTCATGCATGTGCCATCTTTATGATATCTTGGGTAGTGAGTAATGACTTCTTGTACTTCTCTATAACTAACTAGCTCTAATAATGGTATTCAAGGTGCAAATTTTCAAGTGGCTCAAGATTTTTTGAACTTTGAAATTATAGATAACAGAGAGATAAAATGCATATACAAATATAGGTAACAATAGCTAAGTTAGGTAGCCTTCTAAAGATTATTTTCATTAATTCAAGGTTTGATGGTGATTCTGGTTTGTGTCGCATTAATGCCAAGCTCATATACTTTGCATATATTTGAGATATTTATTTTAGCATTTAATTACTTTATAATTCAAACTTAGCACTAATTTTCCTTTTATCCACCATAAATTTTAGTTTTAAAGCTAAATTTTACCACCTTTTAACATGTCACATACCACCTCAGATCTAGTTGGGTTCTCACAGGGCCTTAATATTATTAGGATACTTAGTTGGATTAAATTTGGAAAAATGTAACCTTCTGATTGCTCTCAATCCCTTAAGATGCATCTTAGTATGATGATTCATTATTACCCTACCACATGGCATCCTTATATACATGGTGAACTCTTGAGTAAGGCCTTTCAGCTTTGGTTAGTTATAGGAGTGTCATGTGTCACTTTTAAAGGAAATACTAGTTTATTCTTCACCAAGTTCTTTCTTGAGTGGATTTCATAACTTTCCTTTACTAAGTATTGCCTTAAGAAGGATTATAGATAGTTGCCAACAAATTTACTTTAATCATGTGACTTAGGTGTAGCCATGCATCATTCTTAGGGGTGATCTAGTTGATCTTAGGATGAAGCTTAATAAGAATGATAAGTTTCATCATCATATGGGACAAGAGGGGACACATGTCTTTATTTTGGGCTTTTGTTCATTCTTTTTCCACTTTTTGCTCTTAGAAAGGGCATTGGATAGTTATATACCACTGAGCCTTGATTAGATGGCTTAATTGCATCAAAATGTTTGATTTGTAAGATCTCACAAGATTTGGATTTAATATGACATGGTGTGGACATGAATTTTTCTCAAATGAATCTAAAGGGGACACATATCATTTTGGAAGCCTTTTGGGATCTGGCTATTTGCCATAGAGACACGTGGTGACAACTTGTGGGCTTCTTCACTATGGTAGGATGCATGGTGGCTCACATTGATTGGGTTTGGTCTAAAGATATAATATCTTCACACATAGCCTTTGGATTTTAATTCCAATGGCTAACTTCTTCATGACCTCTCTAGATGATGCCATGTGGCTCATGAGCTTTGCAGATTTATTTCAAGTGTCTTATATAGGTTGATGAATTGTTAAGGTATGAAGAGGTCCAATGAGGTGGAAACCTATCATTTTAAGTAATTTTCTTTCATTTGACATCCTATGAAGCATCATAAACTACTAATATAACTTTGACATCCTATGATGTCAAATGAGAAGTTAAGTTAAACTTTTGAGAATGTCAAGTACCTAACATAAGGAAACTATAACTCATTAAAATCAAAATTTGTAAGTAAATGATTTAATCCAAGCATAAGGTTAGTAAATTAATATTAAGTAAAGCTTATTGCATTCATGCTAATTGGGGAAGTAGATGGAACTTCCCTCAGTGAGGGCCTATCTACACATTTAGAATCATCGATGGTTAATTATTCATTTGTTTGAATGAAAACATGAATAAAACTCATAATAATTTGAATGTTTCTAAACATCAATTATCATTGAAATATGAATGATTAAATAGAAATTTTTAGGAACTATTAAATCAGTTTTCTATGCATCTAAATGACTTTGAAAGCTTGGCATCTTGGAAAATTTAGAAAGGAGGGTCCCCATTCTGGGAATAGGGGGTAGTTGATCATCAACAAATATCTTGAGTTGTCAAAAGTTTATAAGTGATAAAATATGTCTTGGTTTCAAAGAATACCAAAGGAGGCATCTCAGGTCAAGGAGAATACTATTGAATATAATAAAGTAAACATGAAAAGACCTATCAAATAGCCTAAATCTATAAGGTATGCAAACTCATACAATGGTTACTATTTTGTGTGCAATTAGTTTGGTCATAGAGTAAGAGAATGTAGAAGACCCTCAAAGAATTAGTATTATTGGAACAATAGAATAGGTAAAAGCTCACATCAATCAAAAGGTATCTATAAGGTGTTTTTCTATAGTTGTCATAATGTAGGACACATTGCAAAATTCTATCCTAACAAGGTTAGAAGCTCATCAAGTCAAAATAAGAGCTCTGAAGCCTCTAAGGTGCTACAAAAAATACAAGTAAATGTTTGGAAACCAAATATAATCAACATGTTAATTAATTCTTGTGATAGATCATGATTGAAATGAAAAAACAAATCATGAATGGCTGCTATCAGCTTACATTGATCAAATGGATGATGAAGATATCAAACCTATAATGCAAATCAAGCCTAAAAGGGTATTGAATGACTTTAAATCAGATGATAGCATGGATATATATGAATATCCTAAACTTGTAATGTTTTACTACACTATAAGAAGTGGTGACTCCATTAGGCTTCATAGAGACACTATTTAGGCAATAGATGCAAGATAGATGCATGGTTTGAGGGGAAGATATTCAAGTTTGTGATAGAGCTTGTTATACACTAAAAAATGGTCTTGCTATTATAATTAATTTAAAGTAGGTATGATTTTATTAATGGGGAAAATGTTTCCTTGATGCTTCATATTTTGTGTTGAGCTACTATAGCAAAAAGGTATGGTTCTATGTGATAGTCTATGCAAGACCCTTTGTCATTAATTTGAAAGGGGGAGAAAGTATAAGAAATAAATTTGACCAATTTGGGGAGATGAATGATCATTGTGAATAATGGTGTTTCATCAATGGTAAAGGGGGAGTTTTTTTAAAAAGTGTTGTCATTGATGTCAAGGTCAAAATGGATGTCATTAGTGTCAAGGTCAAAGTTGATGTCAAACTATATCTATTTAAGATGCATGGTGAGGTGGTATATGACAAGAGAAAATTTATATACAACCTATTTTATCTCTATTGAGAAATAATTTGAAGGCAAATTGATGATTTTTCTGAGGTTGATGACATGTTTTTAGGTCAAGATCAAGATACAATGTAAGCATACTTTTGAGCACTAGTCTTGAGGAGCATTGTCATATCATGAGCATGTGCATGAATAAGTGTGTAAAGATGTATGATACTATCTAAGGATAATACAAGGAATATTATCAAAGTTTTAAATCACTAAGGAATGTTTCAAGTCTATTTTTCAACCCTCAAGAGCTTGAAAAACATAGTCATAACATTAGTCATCACATGAAGAGACCCTATGAGAGGGTATGAATATGGTGGTACAGTTAGATAAATAAATATAGGTATGAGTGGATTTTTAAAGATGATAAAGTATGTATATGATGTTTTGGAACACCTAGTAAATCTTCAAGTTAAGCCTATAGGGGTAAGGCCTTAAGCCAAAGCATACAACCAAACTAGTCATAGATCTAGCTTGACCCAATAAGGTGTCATAAAGTGTTGTCAATACCAATGAAGGATAAAAATTAGTTTTAGATCATTTGGAAGGTTTTTGGGCATGTGATAAATGTGTAGAGTGTTTGGACAATAGCTATAAGGTATACTTTAAGGCCTAATATGAATTGTATATCCAACACCTAAAGAGTAAAGAGAGAGATGGTGATCAAATAAGGTATGACATTAATTTATATGTAAATAATGGTTAAATTATCATTGAAATATGTTTTAAATTTTTTATCAAGTGTTTTGGTGAATTTTTAGGTCCTAATTTTAAGAAGAAAGTAATAAATATGGTTTTGAGGTTTCCTCTATGCACAAAATTCAAGGTTCTCAACCCGAGGACTTTCATGTGTTCTTTAGAATTTGTAACGTATAAATTATAAAATAATACATTCATGATATATGGTTAAGTGTCTTAGATAAATATTCTAAGAATATGTTTTTATATTAAGGGACTATAATTTATGAATGATCGTTAAGACTTTAAGGTGGTTTAACCCTCTCTAGAACCCAAACTGTGACCCAATATGGAAGATCTTGTTGGAAATGGATCAGAATGAATTATATGACCTATTTTTATTATTGGAGCATGTATTTAACTTTCCTAGGTATCTCAAATTTTCATTGGTCTATTAGATGAGTAAGTATACCCTACAAGAAAAAAGCCATATTTCTCAAAAAAATCTATTGTAGGTAGAGTTGACTAATTTAAAGTTGATAGATGGATATAAGTTATATATTAAGACTTATAAATTATTACCATGATGTTTTTTTATTATGTTTCATACCTTAGATATACTAAATTGGTCATGGAAGTTGACATATCACTAAAAAGGCCTAGTGAGGAAGATAATGAGAAAAACTAGGTAGAAGTGAAAATGAGATTAGGGATGTGCTTTCATGAATTAGGAATGGATCCAAAAGCATGAAATTATTTTTAAAAAAAAATCAAAACATATACATAATGGAATTTTTTTTTTAAATAGGTTTGTGTATGGTAGAAATTTGCTCCCAAATTGAATTGTCTAACATAGTAAGGTCTATGTATAGTGAAGCAATGAGATTGGTCTGTAAGACCAATATTGATATTTTATATTATAATATATTTATTTTAATTTAATATAAATATTATAAATGATAATATATAACCATTTTAATTTAATTATAGTGATTCTACATGTGTTTTAAGTCATTATATTTATGACAGTTTTTTAAAGATTTTGACAGTTTTAAGTAGTCATCTAGCAGAGATGAGTATGAGGTGATTTTATTAGATTTGGATATTATAATGCATATTAATACATTATTAATGTATTTTATATTCATTTTATTTCATTTATTTTCATTAAATATCCTTTTATAGATGCTGGTAGTCATTCTTTTAACAACTGGGTTTTGAAGTATTTAGGCATTTTTGAGTGATCATGTTGTAGAAGTGAATTTGAGGCTTCAAGATCTATGTTGAAGTGTATAATTAAGTTTATGATGACCATAATGTCATGAAGTTTCTGAATATAAGTTTTTTTTCCATATTTATTTGTAAAATTTATGTTTGAGCTTCAATTATTGTTGATAGACATTCTAGGTATACATAGGGCAAATATGAACTATGTTATTGATGTGCTCCAAGTAGTGGTTTAACCTAAAAAGTGTTTTGGAGCCTAGATTATATTAAAAATGGTATATTTTATTGTTATATTATGTGATACTTCTATTCTATATGTTTTGAAGTTTTTCCAAAGAAGTAATATGTAACATTTTTTAAAACATACCTAAAGGGATTAGGTCTCCATGAGACCTAAAAGAGAGATAAGGCCTATTTACAAAAGGGAAGACAAAATGGGACTAAAATAATGGTATATACTTATATATGAGGTGTTATAATATATATTACATGGATGACCTATTAAGATAAGAGTGCTTGGATTACTAATAAGGATATGAACAAGAAAAGTCTTGTATATATACTAAGCATTTTTAGGCCTATTTAAGTGTGTATGGAGTAAGAAAATAAGGGAGGATATTGTATAATATATGGAGATATTTTATACCATAAAAATAATATAAAGGTTTAGTGATGAACATTTGACATAAGTCATATGTGTGATTATCAATTTCATATGACCTAATCAAGCCATATAAGGGAAAATTGAGTAAAGAAGGTAAAAAATAAATTTACTTGTGTAAAAGGTAGATTTAAATGTGATAGAAAAAATAATACCATAATTATTTGTGAGATTGGAACAAGATAAAAATGGATAGGTTCAAAATTTAGATTGAGTGGTGCTTAATCAGTAATGGGGTTGTAGCCTCCTAGGAAATTGGTGCCCACTAAATTCAAGTTATTGCTTTAGAAATTTAGGGGTTGTTATTCCTTATGGAGTTGGTGCTCAACTAAAATTTATTCATGGTCTTATAGGACCAGTTGTCCAAGTTGTGTTGCAATGGGTTTTATTCCCCTTGAGGGTTTCCAACATACACTTTGTGTTCATATGTTTCATGCTCTTGTGAATTGATGCCTATGCTTGCTAAAATGTATATGATTCTTTAATTTATCTATGATTTATTAAGTAAGTTTGTATATGAAAGTTTGAAGATGGATTCAACCCCCTCTCAGTCATTTTTATTCCAAAAATTCCAAGTTGCTAACATTCCAACTTACAATCTACATAAAAAAGAAATGGGGGGTCACTTAGATTTACTTTGAGGCTTGCCCCCACTGTTATAAAGTCTTTTGAAACAATTAGGGACCTTATTTTATTTTGATTTCCTCTTGATAGCTGAATCAGGAATTCCATGTAGAAATATTTGGATTTATTATCATTAATCATAGGGGCTTGTCCATAAGGGATAGAGGCAATGTCAATATTTAATTTCTTTCCACCTTATTTAGGATTTCAATTGTAGACACATTAGGTTCCATTAAGGAAAAATGTTAAAAAAACTCAAGATCAAGAATAAAAACTAAAGTACATAGCTACTTCATCACTAGTGAAATCAACATAGGGAATGATTCATCACCTTTTTCTATCTAGCTAGTTTATATCAGGTTGTCATTAGTATAATTAATAACATCTAGATGATCACATACTCATTAGAGGGGGAATACTTAAGATGTGATTTATAATAATCCATTTAAATATTTTGCTCAAATAAATTCTCTTCTAAATCATCGAGAATACAACTATGCAAATTAGACATGTAGGTCACCATGTAATCCAAAGGCACATAAGAGATACAGACATGGGAAGAGAACTTAGGCATATCCTTACCTCTATCTTCAATAATTATTACATCATTTCCCCCTAAATACTCCTCAATGGAGGCACAACCTTTAAGGGGTTCATTGATAAAGATGGAGTTTTCAAATAATTTTAGATCTTCTGTTAGAAGAGGACCCATCACACATTCATCTTTTTATCTCTTGTACTTTTTATTTATTAATGTAATCCTCCTTGTTAAGCAATAATGGATAATTATTTTTAATATGTCTATCTTATTTATATAAAAAATAGGAATTTAAACCTTCAAACCCTTTGATGGCAACAATATGGGAGATCCCTTTAATTTTAAAATTAAGGGATTGAGGGAATACATCAAGAGGATTTAAGGAGATCAAAAACCTAGCATTCATATGAGACAAAGACCTTCTAGTTTCCTCAAATTGAAATGATTCCCCAAGGGGATTTAAATATTGAGGTAAAATATTTCATAATTGAATAGGAACATTTTCAACATCTACCCATTTAGTGGTAGCTTTGAAGAAAAGGTCATTGTAGTCCATGTCAGAGTTACATGGAACTACCTTAAATAAAGATTGATTAACATTCTGTAGGAGTACACTGATTACCCTCTTATGCATATTGGAGTTTTTAAATAAAATTATAATAACCCCCTTTTTAACCATTCGATATAAACTAATATAAATTCATAGTTTCTTACCCCACACAAAATTGACCTAGTTATCAAAAAAATTCCTAGATGGGAGATATTTTTTGTTCAAATAGATAAAAAACCTCTAACTTTTTTTAAGTGGATTTATTCCTACAAGAGGTCTTTTTACATTGAAACATTCAGAATAAAAGTAAGTGTTTTCCTAGGAATAGGGTGCTTATCAATTTGGGCTTTGACATGCTCCTGTTCTCCACATTTGGCCTTGTTAGAGAAACTAATAATAAAAATTGAATCCTTTGAATGCTTAGCCACATCTTCTTACCACAATACCTAAATAAACAATTTATTTGGTCCTCTATCCTTTCTTTCACACACCTTAGCCAAAAATGTCTCTTTATCCTTTAGATTGTAATCTTTAGCAAACCTCAGAGGACCAATTTTCATTAAAATCACCATCCTCTTCACTCATCACATGATCGAGTCCATATTTTACATTAATATCCATATACAAATTATATTAATACAATCAACCCTCTTAAATCCAAAGGCCTCGAGTATGGAAACCTAGGTAGAGGGATGTGGGTAGGAACAAAGTAGATGGGGAAAACAAAATAAAAATAAACACACCAAACAATAACAAACATTAATAATCAAAACTACCATGGGTAGGATAGAAAAACACTTAGATACAAAGGAAGCACAAGCAACTAGGGTGAGCAAAGGAGAGAAATATTGTAACAGCATTAATGGAGGATGAATCTTTGCCTCCCCATTATAGAGCTCTAATCCTCTCTTTTTTTCCAAATGAAATTTTATAAATGGAAATTTTTGGTGAATCATTAAGTGATTAGTAGCTTTTAATCCACATTAAATTTTGGTCTATCTTTCATAATCATCTGGATAGCATCATATAATGTTTCCTCTAATATTATGTATCTCAACATTGAATCATATTGTGCACTCTCTTGAAATATATTTCCCAATTGTCTCATTTGACTAGAGGTCAATTTGTATAATTTGATATTAGTTCCCTATGATGATGTTTATATAAGGGTGGGAGACACATGGATGTCATATAATTTTTAATGTTAGGACAAAATTACTTTAGTTTAGGTGAGGTAATATTGGGGGTTTAAAGTGAGGGTGGATGTAGTGGTGGTCAATTATTAATTGGAAGTAGAGGGTTGAGTGGAAATTGGTTGCTTAGGTAAAAATGGAGGTTGTGGTGTTTGGGCAAGTATGTTTGGCCCAACATATACTATAGATTAGTTTTGTGTGCTACTATTGTTTTGACAACATCCTCAACCATCTTCCTCTTATTTTATTCTTTAGTTTTTTTTATAGTTTCTTCTGCCACTTGTTTATTTTTTAACTTATTGAACTTGGAGGGTGGCATCCTCTTTCACTTTTTTCTTTTTATTTTCTATAGATAATAAGGAGGTATCCTTTGCTACCTTTTTTTAATGCTCTTCCTCTAATTTATATTGTTTATATTTTTTTGGTTTTTTTTTCTCTCTTTATCTTATGTCTCCTTTTCCTCTTTATCATTTTGTTCTCTTTTTTCCTTTTTTTCTTATTGTTATTTTTCTTTTTTTTTTCTTTTTTTTTGATTTTCTTTGTCTCTAATGCCTCAAGTGTTTACTATTTGACCACTATATATTTTTGAGCCTTCTTTTTAGCTTCGTACTTTTCTTTTGTCATATTGTTTCTTTATCTTTATTTTATTTTTCTGTTTGTTTAACCTTTACCTTGGCTAAGGCTTTAGTGGCTTATTTTTGGTCTTTATCCAACATAATATGTATGTCTTGGTCTATATTTGTTCCCTCTTTGCTCTTTATGTCTGATGATGTATTATAGACATTGATTGAGGTATCTTCATAACAATGATCTAAATATGTTAGGATGTATTTATCCCTTGTGATATTTTTTTATTTTTTTGGTAGCATCTCAACTATTTGTGTTATAGGATGTGTTCTTGGATTTTTATTTAAAAAAAAACCCACCACCCATGGATCCACCATATGTTTTGATGGAATGGGTTGTATTACCATTTTTAGGTACTTATTGTTAGTTGGTATTGATATTTGTTCTACATCTTGTACCCAGACTCATTTTACATTCTTTTTATTTCTTCCTCTGATGTTATTATTTTTCTAGTGGCTTCATCTATGTCTTCATCCTATTCTATGACTTTTTAATTGGATCATACTCCTAGTAATTCATCCACTAAATCTTCCATAATAGATTACGTATCAGTTCAATTAGACTTCCCCAAGACTCATGGAAAGGACCAGATGATGGGAAGAAAGTATTCAATTTCATTATCTAATTTACTTAATACTATAATGGGGTAACAATTTTGGTACATTGATCATATTAACAGATATAGATGTAGTCAATGGTTGTTAAAAATTAAAACTCATTATGGTATTAATATTTTATTTTTGAGGAAATATGATACCTTAAAATAAAGGTTTTTTGTAAATCAACTCCCCACATTATCATGGAGGCAATATGTTGCTCTACAACCACAATCTCTAGATGATTTTTTACCTATTCTCCTATTGTCATTATTATATCATATTCTATTTTTTTGTTTTTTCTTGGGAGGGGTATTTTTTTAGTACAAAACTAGTTAATGTAACAAAGATCCATAGCAAAAATCATGCTTACCATTGTTGATTTTTTTAATGTTGGTATTTAAGTTATCTAGCAAACCTTAACATAGGTTGAATTTGGTCTTTGTTGACATAATTTAGAATTCCACCATTGTGATCTTAGAAATCATAACATCTTACCTATTGGTAAAATATATTTTCCATGCTAATAATTTGATTATGTATCTGTAGGTGGTATTGGGAATGGTTTCTATTTTGATGCTATATTTTCCTTTAGTAGCGTTCATACAATTGACAGTTACTGTTACCTTCACTGAACCCTTATTTTCATACCTCATAATACTATTTTCTTGTGTCATCAGCCTCATTAATCTTTTAATATCTTGGGTATTAATGAAATGAGTCAAGGCAAGGAATAAAATACTATTATCTACCCAGGTGAGTAAGATTTTCATTATCGTATCCACTAGCATGAAGTATGGAAATCTAGTCCAGATATAGAGCTTCATCTATGGAATTACTTTTGTTTTATGGTTCCAATCACATGTATTTTATTTAAGTATATGATTTATGAGTTGTTCATGTTTTTTCTCCATTATAATATCGTTAATTTCTTTCAGATCTGCATGAATGTATTTAAATGTATCTTCTAGGCAACCAATCTTTTATGGTATCTTGGAAAATGATCCCTCTATATCCAATACCATAGATTTTGGTGTAACATTATTTTATTTTGGTAAATCAAGTGTTCTTGTGTCTACAAGGATTAGGGCATACATTTTTCCTTTAATATGTTGTGTTGTAGCTCTTGTAGGCTCAAACATATCTAGTAAGAATTTTGGTCCTGAGAAATCTTGGAGGAATGAAAGTGATGTTGGATCTATTTTTTCATAGTTGCCTATGGTTATAGGTGGTAATGGATATTTTGAGAATTTTTATTGGTGATTGTGAATCATACATCTTGCTAACCTATCCTTTCCTTATTGGTTGGACCTATTTTATCCATCACATTAGTTTTGATGACTCATTATATGATATTAATGTTAATATATACTGTAATTTTATTTTTATATTTATTGAATTTATTTTATTAATGCCACACATGGTAATTTATGTTTTTATTTAATGTGGTGCAACTTATTATTCATTTGGAGTCATCTATGTATATGTTTAGGGAGTTATAACCAATTAACCTACCAGTTTCTCTTAAGCATCTAGTATCATATGCCATATAATTTACTCTCAAATTTCTCATCCTTTCTTAATTTTCTTGGTAGGATTTATAAGACAATACACAAATATCCTCAATTTTGATTTTTTTATATCCCTCAATCTAACATTTATCAAATTTCAACTTACGAGTATTATTTTTATCTATTTTCTTGCTCTTTTATTTTTATTTTTAAGTCTAGAAAAGGGATTTAATATGTTGTGTGTTATATAAATTATCTTATAATATGATCAAGAGGATAGGATAAATAATATAACTAGATACTTTATATACATTTTTGTGTGTGTCTGGAATAAAGAACTATGAATTCATAGTTTGACGTTGTTTTAATGTCAAAATACTAATCTCTTCTTCATGAAAATTCATATTTTTAATCTTCCATGTAATTACACAAAATTGTAGATACCATGAAGTATGTTTGTATATGTCTCGCTAAAATATGACTACAAAATTCCATGGTTTAATTTTTTACTCAATGATAAAGACTATAGAATTAATTGTTAATAGGGTTGAGTGGATCAATGCATGAATCAGACAAACACTGTTAGAGTTGCATGGCTTGATACATGACTCATCCACATGATTGATGGACATGTTTATAAAAATGGGATCCAAAGTACTAGAAGGACAAATTTTAGCCAATGAATCACATCAGTTGGTAATAAACCCTCGTACATATATACATGTGTGTGTGTGTGTGTGTGCGTGCGTGTGCGTGCGTGTGTGTGCGTGTGTGTGCGTGTGTGTGTGTGTGTGTGTGTGTGTGTGTGTGTGTGTGTGTGTGTGTGTGTGTGTGTGTGTGTGTGTGTGTGTGTGTGTGTGTGTGTGTGTGTGTGTGTGTGTGTGTGTGTGTGTGTGTGTGTGTGTGTGTGTGTGTGTGTGTGTGTGTGTGTGTGTGTGTGTGTGTGTGTGTGTGTGTGTTCGGCCCATGAAAAAGGATATTAATTAGAATCTTAAAAAAAGATAAAAAAGAGGGAGATGTAAGGAATAAAATAAGGGTGAGATACACTCTAATTTATTTCTAAACCATTTCATGTTGACTTACTATAAATTATAGTTATGTATCATGTCATAAACCAATATATGTTACAAGTTAGTTGCAAATAAATATAATGTTGGTAGCACACACATATATTAAATTTTTAGAAAAAATAAAGATAAATCATAAATATTAGTTAAAATAACTATAACTCATTCTAACTAGGCACATGCACTAAACATAATCACTTAAGAAATAAAATAATGGGAAATCCTCAAACAACAAAATTATAAGCAACATGCCCTATATTTTTTTACTTATGTTATCTAGATAAGATATGAATAATATAGGCCTATTATGTTCATATTATTCCTATATAATTAATTAAAAACATCCATGTACCTATTATACATAAGTATATAAGATTATTATCAATAAGTATCCAATAATAATGGATGTTTATGTTATTTTATAAATTCCATGTCAAGCTTTATAGGTTTAAGTAATAACCATTCATTAAAAATAAATATGATATGGGGACTAATTTATCTAAATATTTTTTTTTACATGGTTTCAAAATATGTAATATTTCAAATGTCATCATGATATATTTAAATTGACAAATCAGGACAAACTATTTATAGTAAGAATTTTAATGGTTGTTTTGGGTAGTTTTACCTACCAAAATGTTAAATTTATTGAAGGTGCATTGGATTGGGAGAAAAGAGATGAGTGGTATATATAAATATACACTCTATCTAGCTATCATAATTACCTCTAGTTTTTGATTCCCTATTAGGGGAATATCAAGTGATTAGGATAATGCTACATGCTAAATACATTTTAAATAATGTAATAAGGGTTCAGGTGGATCACATATATAACAATGATCAATTATGAAAAATTATTCAAATGGAGATAGAGGTTCCATTATTTATAAAAAAAAATGGCATGGTTCATTTGGTAGAACATAAAAAAAATTATTAATTTCATATAGTTGGAAAATTAAACCATTTACAAATGTAGTCACCTTTGGAGTGGAAACTAGTTAGAATATTTGTGATAGAACTAAACTAAAATTAAAAATACTTTATCAATATGCATTCACTTCATTTATTTCTCACTACTTGAATATGGAAAAAGAATTGGAGAATAATTTTATTCATTAAAATATGCTTACATATATGAGATGGGAACTATTGGTGAAGCTGAAAACATAAACTTTAGTATCATGTTTTCAAGATCTAAAGGCATCTACAAGGGAGAAAACTCTATTGAATCATGCTTAAAATTAGTATAAGAAAAGTGAATATTAAACATCTAAAGATATTCAAATTTTACTATTTAATTAAAAATCATTCAATATTGGTGTTGAATACTACCACCAAGATCTTCTTAAATACCAATATTGATCAATTTATCTAGCTAGTGTTGATAGATTGATTAGTTAAATATTGTGTAATATTATGCCTCTTCAGTGGGAAGAAATATTTATTCCCTTCATAAAAATAACAAATTATATCTAGGACATTGAGATCAAGCATTAATTATAGGATCCAAAGACTAACTTCCACATCATTGATGGGAAACATACCATTCCAAAAATGAAAATTATTTAAAAAAACCATCAATTTTCATCTTCTCATGATAGATTAAAATAAATTTTATCTCTTATAATTTCTACCAAATCCACAATATAGTAGGTAATTATTATCTACAAACAAAAAAATATGGCCAAAAAAACATGGGTTCTAACACACTTTATTGATCAGTTGTACAAATATAGGGCATTGTGGATAATGGAAAAAAGGCCACAATGCCCTAGTTCATGCAAATAAATGAAAACTAATTATAATGTTCTTTAAATATTAATTTCAATTTAGCTAATAATAAAATAAACAAAAAAATATTTTTATAACTACTATCTGTGTTTAATTAATGTATTTTTCTTTTATATTTTCATACAAGCATTTTAAGAAGAGCTTATGAATATTTTTGAAAAACAAAAAAAATAAAACCTTATTGATAACCTAAAATTTCTTGTTATTTCCAAGGACATATAGGAAAAATTGTTTCTAGTTTTTTATCTCTACACAAATGGTGGGATATATTGTATCCATAAGAAAGATAGTGACCAAGATTTCAAGCCAAGTTCATTAGAAAATTTTATAGTAGGTCTATTTAGAGGCACATTGGGTATGCTTGTAGAATAATTAGATTTACTTGCATACAATGTTATGAGTTGACAAGTATGGTTGACAGTGAGTGTTGAGCTTGGTGTGAAGGTAGAAAATTTGAGTGACTATTATAAAAGAGTGAAGGACACAAGAGTCTCAAAGGTTAAAATTATAGACTATTTGAATTCATGGATTCCTAAAGATGTATCTATTTTGAAGTGAGATGCATCAAATGTGATATAAAGTTTTTACATGCATGAATTTCACTTTGTTTAAGTATATTAAGAATTTGTAAATATAAATACAAAAAAAAAAAAAAATCAAATAGGTCAAGGTAACTAGACAATAATAGAAGATAATACGATGATATCAACATATTATATGGACCTATTGGAAGCATATGAATAATTAGTTAAAAATATATATACTAACATAAGAACATAATTATGAGTTCACATATCAGTGTGCAATTCCTTTTATATGGATAAAAACATTGGGAACACTAAGACAACATATTCCATTTAGTCTATTGGTGTTTATTGCATATTTTTTAATGATGTTACTAATGTCACAAAAAGTGATATAATAGGTGCAATGACTTGTGTGTGCATCTTTCTTGTTCTATTGATCAAAGATTACTTGTTTCAAAATTTTATATGCATCTACATAAAAAATTCCAAAGTAAATAATGAAATAATTTACAAAGGATGTTATAGGATTTTGAATAAGGAAGGTGGGTTTGAGGGAATGTCGATGGTATTTAACATTTATAGTGTGTATGATTCAGAAGGTAAGGTCAATGAAGAACTTGAAATAACACTTGGCTAGAAACACATCAAGCCATTAGACACTATGAGGCTAATAAATATTTGGATTATATTTTTATAGCATCCATTCAAGTATGAGATATCCCCTAATTTTTTGGAACATATGTTATCAAGATGGATCATAGACTCATCCCATATTTTAGCACTTTATGGAGGCACAAATGTGATACAAGTTGTTATATATTTAAACATGATTTCACTAATATGCATTGTGTAAAATCCAAAGCAAGGGATGTTACTCAAACAATACTAAAAATATCTCATGACACCCCAGGTATGTACATGGTTTGATAGTAATTTATATCATAAAATTTGCATATTTACACAATAAATTATTTTCATAGTTTAATTCAATCCTTTGGATCATAATTTTTAAATAAATGATATATTACTGACTACTAAATTATCGATAATATTTCATTATTTTTGAGAATTTACTTCCCCTAATATTAGATATTATACTTCTCTATGCATTTGAGAAGTTAGGGTAGACCACCCATTCTCAATAATATTTAATTTTTTGTTTTAAACTTGTATGTTTCATGTTCATGGTATAACTTGTTAAGCCACTAAAAATAATGATGGACATAGATGACAAATTAATTGAAGACTCAAATTTAGCTCAAGGGGAGATAAGTAAATGGATAGAGGTCTCATCTAACTGATAAGATGAAATTCAGTAAAACACTCAATTATATGTGGTAAACACATTAATTACATCAGATCATACACAAAAAAAATCACATGGCTCACAAATAGGTATTAATTATTACTTAAATTAATAATTAATTATTTAACACTTCATGACTAAGTCTTAACACAATTGGTTTGATTATGTTTTTCAAGCATTAAATAATTATAATTTTAAAATTTTGTGTATATTTGATAAGAGATGTTGTATAATTTGTTCAAATTCCTAGGAATGTAGGTAAAACACTATTTGGCATATTACTATTACAACATTCAAAAATAAATTGAATGTAAAACTTAACCTCAAAATTATTATTGTCTATAATACCTTAAAAAATCTCTTTCTTATTATTGAGACTTATAAATATTGTTAATTCATAAACATTCATATAAAAATAATAACACTCCATTCCAAGTCAATAATAATTACATACAGATAAGAGTACATTTGACCTAGATTTTAATGGTTGTGTCCTCATAGTTTCAATTAGAATTTTGGTTTACATTTGATATAAATGTCAATGTATAAAAAATTATAATGAAACTATTTTTAAATGATAAAGTGGATGATTGTCCTTTATTTTTTTGGGGTTCTGATAATTGCAAAAAAAATGCAAGATTATTTACTAAGAAATTGGACATGATTTACAAGGAACCAAGAATTCCTTTTAATTTTAAAAGCACTATTATAGTCAACCCACTAAACAAAGGTTTACCTCAAGAAAATTTTATTATTATAATGAAGGTTTTATCTAAAAAAGAGTTTATGAATGGAAAATATCTTATGGCAATATTTTTTACACAAATAACCTTGATTGGGGATGCAGATGATGTAAGATAGTTTTTGAAAGAAGATCTAAATTTATCTGTGACATTTATTGAACTAGGGAATAAATGAAATTGAGTTTACATTGATTATTTAAAATAAATATTATGAGCATTATTTAATTTGTATTTTTATTCTATGTTAATGTTGATTCTTAGTTAGATGCTTTCATTCATATTTGGTACTTTTTAAGAATTTTTTTATATCAATTAGTTTTTTTTTTTTGTTAATCATAATTTTATAATAAATAGGTACCATTGATTAAATGAATTATGTCCCAAGAACTTTTTCTACTATGATATTCTCCCAAAACATTTTTACAATTAGTATGAACTTCTCATAAACAACTAAATCTTCAAAGTACATTCTACGATAAAGTGTTTAACATAAATTGTCATGAAATGGTGTTAATAACTTTATTTGAATAAAATATTAGAATTAACCAGTTATTAAAAGCTAACTCCTATATATATTGAATATTTTAGATATTATCATTCCAATTTAAAGGAAGTTATTAGTACTAGGAGTGATATTGAGGGTTCCAGAGGCTACTAAATTTAAATTTTGATCCAAACACATAGAATTTTCATATTCATGTTACCAATGATTCATTCATATATTTATCCATCTCTTGTTAAAGATTTGAAATACAAATCTCAATATTGGGTTGTGGTTTATGTAAATGAACTCAAGAGTAAAATGTTATTTCATTCAACACTTTGAATGACTAAAAAATGTGGAATTTGTTTTTACATGGGGCATATCATAATGTGAAATTAATGATAAATTTATAAAATTAAAGAAAATAAATATATTTATAGTATACATCAAAAACATGGAAAAGATTCTAGACAAGTGCATGCATTTGTATGGGATATATAACATATTATTCATAGGTGAGAAAACTTACTTTATTTACAACAAAAATGAATAAATTTTATTTGGATTGCCTCTAATATGGAAATTTTATGGAAAATTTAATTATGATATTAAAAGATTCACACACTTATGCACATGGTAGATCATGTGGGGATGCACCAAAATATGTGTCATTCTTTGGTAATATACAAAATAAAAATTAGTGATTTTGATTGAGTTATCTTTCTACTATTACATAATCTATAAGAAGTAATGTATACAAACCCAATAATAATTGGTTAAATTTTATATTGATATATGTAATTATTTTGAAGTAAAAAAGTGATTGGTATAAGTTATAAAAGTTTACAATCTAAGTTACATATTTATCTGGATGTTGATTAATTATCATATAGTTGATCTATGTTGGAATTATTTATATATCTATAGATAAAGGAAAATGTTTGTGTACATATAAACAACTTTTTTATCATATTAAGTTGAGTAATTAATCTATAATTATTGAGATAATATTTCCATCTATTTGTATTGTCAATTTTCCTTAAATAAAAAATAATTTTTAAAAAGCACGGTAAGACTCATCTCTTAAAAACCAATATTCCATGAAATATATTTCAATACATACAAAGGGGTTTTTCTAATAACTAACAAAAAAAAACTTTGATAGTATGATATGATAGATACTCATGAATTTAGAATTGAATGAGGTTTAGATTTATCTCAATAAAAAGATAATTTTTTAAATGTTTACCTTGCAGGGGTCCCCTTTTATTTTGAGATAAGGGATGTGTTAGTCAAAAAAAGAACATTGTCAATTAAGATTCCAATATTTATATTTTGTGTAGAATGGATACATACAAATTCTGCACAAGTGAATACTATTGGATTCTTAACTAATAAAAATTAAGAATATTAATAATAAGAAAATGACAAGTAACAATGTGAAAGAAAACATAAGGTAAAAATGAAACCCCACATTGAACACCTGTAAACAATGGCTTAGAAAAAATATATACACATAATTTAAAATAACACAAAGGGTAGATTGTAGATAAGAGCAAGCAGTGGACAATCATCCTTAGTCATGCAAATCTCATTGGGTAAATGGAGCCAAGATGGACAATTCAAGTGAATATGTCATGACATCTTATGCCAAACACCTAAATAAAACATTTAAGTTGACTAGCTACAACTCTCATAGTAATTCTAATTTCACAATTCAAATTGAATAACTTGGAATCTCTAAGTGGATCATTGATTAACCATATTAATGACATACATGTGAAAACTCAAAATATAAAGCAATCAATGGGGATTCATAAAAAATCAATAGATGGACAATATGGATAATTTAAAGGCTATGAACAGTGAAAAATTTATGCAACAAGTGGCATCATCTCACAAATTTAACATGATCATGTCTGTGACCCATATTATGAAAAGCTAAAAACAAGGATTAAATAATTATGATAAATTTAAAGACCAATTGTGAATAATTGTGAAGACCAATGCAGTATAAAATGTATAAAATATTTAAAAAAATTGATAGTCTTATTTACCATTAATAATACATAAATTATATAAGAATATTATCACTTAAAAAGCTAATAATTTAATATATTATTATAGAATTGTGTAGAATGTGAGAATGCCCATTATAAATGTCAAGATAAGTTATTTTTATAATATGGTAATAGGGTTCTATTAGGGTCCTCACCTATATAAATACATTAATAAAGTAATACATTTGATACAGAGTTAATACTAGAGTAATATAATGTTTATGAGGATGATTATCAAAATGATTATATTGATCATATGGTTTAATTGTTCTTTTCTTTCTCAGACATAATTACATCATATCATTCCAATAATGCCTTTATGTGATATTATAACTCACCTAATGTGTCCTTACCTATGAGAATCTAGGAAACCTATTGAGAAAATACAACACACTTATTGTACTTAATGATATGTTGACCTATTATCAATTGTTGGCTAGAGAGAATGATTTAAATTGAAGGTAGACCTGAAGGGTGACCAACATGCTCAATCATACATAAATTTTTATTAGGCCAATGGGTTTATTTTTCTTATGTAATTTCCTTTCATAGCTTCCAATCATTTCAGGGACACTTGATGGGGTTTTCTCTTCTACTAAAGTTAATAAATTGGTGTTCATATGAATTTTATGCTTAATGACATCAAAAGCCTTAAACTTAGAACATTAGCACAATTATTTTTCTAGATTAGCCTTAATAGATTGAAGGTGAGAGAATTGAGGAGTATGTGTCTTGGTTACCTTTTATATTTTGAGCATATTTGATCTTGGATCAATATTTTAGGCTCTCTCTAAGTCATAGTATACATTCCATAGCTTAATAGGACTTCTTTTACCTTTTTAATAGGTTAGTAGATCTCTTAAATAACCTTCAAATCTTTTCTCCGTAGATTATGTTCTTATCCTATCACCTAGCTCATAATGAATTAGAGAGTGATAAAATCCATAAAAATTAGGGAAAGAGAAGTGATTAGGTCATGAATACACTTGATTTTTGTGAAGGGTGGATTGAATATTACTCAAAATAACTTTAACTTTTGATAAATCATTGTTTTGAGGATTATATCACCATCAAAATAGTTATATATGTCTGTGAAATATGACATTATAATAGGAAGATAAGAATAAGGGAGAGATGACATGTTTGGAATCATGAAAAAGGAATTATATGTTTTATATTTGAAGAAGCTTGATAGTATTATAATTGATGAAGGTGAATAATTTAACAATGATTAAAGGACTGACATCATTACTATATATGATGGCCATCCTTTGAGAGTGGGAAATTAAATACTTCATTTTATCATTTCCATCCTATATGAGTGTGGGAGAGTTAATAATCTCTTTTGTCACATTTTCATCAGAACTCTTTCAGTGTGGGATAGATTAAATACTCTTTTGTAATCACTATCAAATATCCTTGTGCATTCCCTAAAGTTAATATGGTCTTTTGTTAAATGATTATTAATATCAATTAGTCTATTGAAGATTTTTATAATTGTCAATCATTATTTTTAATATCATGCATTCACTTTTTTTAAGTACACAATCCCCTATATTATCTATAATACTATCAACTTAA
This sequence comes from Torreya grandis, assembly GCA_037957365.1. Taxonomy (NCBI): domain Eukaryota; kingdom Viridiplantae; phylum Streptophyta; class Pinopsida; order Cupressales; family Taxaceae; genus Torreya; species Torreya grandis. The sequence continues at coordinate 2,924,163 of JARHVA010001444.1, forward strand.
TTTAATAGCCTCCCTAAAATAATGATTGTGATATCATCAATTTTAGAATCTTGATTTCATAGAGAATGTTATCATTTTATAGATTCTCTGAGCTCATCTTCTTATTGGGGGAGGAACATTTCATATATTTTGAATCAATTTCATAAAAATAAAATATTAATTAATTAATTAATATTTGGAAAAAAATGAATTATTGCAATAAACTAGAATAATATCTACTAGTAGTTGATCAAAAACATTGAATTCCTAATGTGATTAAATGGAAAGTTATAACAATCTTATACCCACACTAAGTATAAGTGTAGACAAATTTTAAACAAGGAGATATATATTCATTAACTAATAAATTATGCAACTTATAACTATAAAATTAAAGAACTAGATCTAGAATATACTTACCTTGTACAATATGTTATGATCTTAAATCTCCCCTTTGTTTAATGGTGCTTTGTAATAAGGATATGAAAGGCTAAATCAAAAACTAGGCTAAAATTACTCCTATTACATCCAATATTCCATAAGACAAGATTTTATTCAAGACAAGATCTAAGAAATTACTCCTCCAAATGTAGACTTAGGGTAGAAGTGTGATCATTGATCAATAAAAATGCTAAAATGAAGGTTTCTCTCTTTTATAATGAAATGGTAAGGTTTATATATAGTGTTTAATGATCCTAATCCCCCATGAAAAATTAATTTTATGGTATTAATTAACATGACTTAGTTCTAAATGGGCTAACATCCCTCATACTAAGTTTATCGAGTAAAATTAGTTATTAACACTGCATGATAACATTTAGAACTAAATTAATATAATCAATGAATTTGGTAAGGGAAAAATGATAGATAAAAGTACATCATACATGATTATATAGTTCTAAATTTCATGTATTTATATATTTATAAGATGCAATATGGAAGGAAATAGCCTAGGGGATCAGATATGAGGAATCTAGAATATATTTGAGACTAATAAATAATTAATAATATCTCATGAAAAGAACAATGACATAAGAAACCCTTTCTCAATGGCCCCTTTAAGGTGTGCAATTAGATATATTTAAACTTGATAGGTTATTGAAAATGAAAAACTAGCATTAAATGATAAATTTTAAAAATCAACACTTGAAGCTCATCACATGTCACCAGAGTGTAACATGGGATGATGTTTTAGGAAAGAACATAGTAAAATAATAAAAAATCTATCAAAATTAAATAATTTAAACTACCATATGCATAGATTTTATTACCTTTTATCATTGAGTGGTCACATGTTGCATTTATAGTCTTGATTGTGGAGGGTGTAGTAGCTGCATTAGACAAACCCTAGGGGTACAAGACTAGAGAATAAGGAAAGAAATCATAGTATGGATAAAGTAAAATGTAAATCTCTCAAAAAATTAATCACTTGTGAATTTTTTAAGCCAATATGACAAATTATATGTTAAGACTAAAATACCAAGGAATGTGTATAACAAAAGGGAGGGAAAAATGGGTAATTGAAAAAACCATGGCTACTAATGATCGAAAAACCCAAAATGTATCCATAGTAATAGAAGTAACATTCTAGATAAAAATTTAGGATTTATGAAACATAATAATGAAGTAAAATCACTGTAAAATAATTAAAATTCAATACTTAGTCAAAGATGGAAAAATAAGACATAATTAGAGAAATGATATAAAATGGCCCACAAAAAGGTAAATAGAAAACTCAAGGTCTAAAACATAACTAAGGGATATTTGAGAAAGATAAGGAAAAAACCAAGAGATAATATCATAAAAAATAAAGGATTAAACTTATATTATAATGATAAATAAACTAAAACTATCTTATTCTATAACATGTTGAAAAGAGATTTAGAATAGAAAGTATAAATGTCGGGAATGAATTTAGAAGTAAAATTTCCTATCAATGGAGGAAATGAAATTGGTGGTGGGGGAGAGATGGAAGTACTAAGATAAAAACATGATCTTTACCAAAATAAATACACTTTAATTAATATGGAAAGACTAAGAGAATTTTGACATCAATGACCCTAAAGAGATTGCCCTAACATCAACAATTTTGGGATAACTAGTGAAGTATGATTATCATCCCATGAAGGATGGTATGCATGAAAAATAAAAATAGACTTACCTTACCACAATGTGTTCCTCATTACTCAATTTAATTTATATATATTATATTCTACCTAAAATATTTTTTACTTTAATGTGAAATTAGGAAACACTATAAATCTATATGATAATGAGACCTCCTACTCCTATCTACTATCCTACCACACTGCAATGGACCTTGGATCTATCATGAGGCCAATTGTGGAGTTAGAGATTTGAATAAGATAGGATATGTTATAAATATTGATTAAATATTTTTAAATGATCTAAATTTTAATATTTTCATTTCTTTTAATCATTTTTTTTAATAAGGATTTTTCTATTATTCCTCTATACTGATTCAGAAAACCAAACATGGGTGCTAAAAATGAATATCACTAGAGATTTTACACTTGGAGAATAGATAAGAGAATTTATGGACATGGTGTCTAATATTATTATATTTACACATTATAAGAGAGTGCAATCTCCAAACCCACCTTCATGTGCCCAAAGGGGATAGTGAAATATAGGGGAATGGTGGAAATGAGAGTAAAATGATTGTGTTACCCCAAATTTAAAAAAGGTATAAATAGAGCTGGTAAATGATAGGTAGGCCTAACTGATCATGATGATAAATAGTATATTTTAAATATTAAATGAATATATACTAAAAAATTCATACCATAAAATAAAATGACTAATTTTAAGTCCAAGAAAACACAACTTTCGACCATTGTCTTTTCTTCTAGGGAATTCACTTAGCTCTAGTTTTTAGTAAAATTATTTTGTAATGAGATGAAAATTATGGGTGTATGTGAGATGGATATTAACTAATTTATTACCCTATAATTTAAAAACTAAAAAATACAAGAGGCATAATAATTACAAACAACCAAATAATGAATTAAGGATATTATGTTAGCAACCTAGAGTTACGTAAATAATTGAATCCACTATACAAACCACAAGATATTTTATATGCATAGGATATGTAAAAAATTAAGTAAAATAATGTATGTAATATTTTCATATAAATGGAAATTAGGAAAAAAAGTAAAACTAGTAACATGAAGATAAGAAAGTAATTTTTAAACTGAACATTTGTTAGTTCTTTAAAAATATGCCCTCCATTTGTTTACAATTTATAATTTCTAGTTGCAAGGATGCATTTGACTAAGTAATTAACAAAATAAAATTTTGATTATTTTCCTTCATTATCATGGGTGTAATATAACTTAATAACTAAGTATCTAACATTTAAAGTATGAACTTTAACCTTTTTGTTATGTTGTTTAGTGATGCAAGCTTTGTATTGGCAAATATGTTTTAAACCAAATGCATGTATGTCATTAATAAAAATTGAGTGAATATGTGATTAATGAATATCTTCACCTATAATGATATAAATAATATAAATTAATAAGTAACATAACTTAACATTTAATGGTAATACAAATTCATATTTATGATATAAAGTGAAAGGAGTTGCCCTAATGACACTATCAATGTTAGTACATTAGGCCCAGAGTGCAAGATAAAGCTTGAGATGTTTAGAATGAGAACATTGAATGGTCTTTTAAAATATCTTGTTAAGTTTTTTTTTGGTGGATTTAGATTGACCATTTCACTAAGGATGGTATGGTGTGGAACCTTTGTGCATGATTTTGAGTTTTTCACATAGTTGTTCCATGTTTTTTTTTAATGTTCTCATTGATTTGAGAGATGATGGTGAGAGGAATGCCAAAATAAAATATTATTTAGATATATTAATTCCATTAAAATTAACAAGAGACATCACTTAAACTCATTTTGTAAAATATTCAATGGTAGTTATTATGAAGTCATGGACATCCTTTGAACTAATTAGTTTTCAATGAGATCTAACACCCACATAGAAAATAGCTAAGGAGATTCCAAGGTTTGAATATTGCCCAGAGTATATTGAATGATATCACTATGATTTTTTCATGAATTACACTTCTTAGTGAATATCATAGAATATTTTGTAAGAATAAGCCATAAATATCACATGTGTCGACATTTTTGGAATGTAGCATGTATTATAAAATGACCACTACAAATGCCACCATGTAGTTTATCTAGGAGAGAGAGAACTTCATCTTGGGTAACACATCAGATCAGGTTACCTTTGAAATTATCATAATATAGGATGTTATGTCTATGGATGTATTTTCAATATTTATTGTGAAGTTGATTATTATCCTTAGGATCAATATTTAAAGGTTAAGTATGATGATAAATGAATTGGATTAAGTTTTTATACTATGGGATTTGTCGATTAATGATAAATTTATGTGGTAAATAAGAGAGTCATATTTTGAATTTAATTTATAATTTAATTTTATCATGTGGATTAGAAATTGTGAATCATGAAGTTCTTGATGAGGGTAAAAAGAGAGGCTAATGAAGCAAGAGACTAATATATATCATTTTGTTCTCATGGTATTGATTCAATAGTGGAATATGCAAATGATTTAATAATTTTAGAGGTATGTTGATGATATGTGACTAAATTTTCACCCTTGTATTGATAATTACCAGTGAATTCATGACATATGTGTTTTGAATCTTCTAAGGCATGTAATTATGGGATGTTTAATTTAATGCATGCCTAAGATGAGGGTTTCATATTAAACCATGTTATTATAAAATTATAAGTTTAATATAAAAATGGGAGGAATAATTTTATATTGAGGGTAAACAAATACATAGCCTTTTCCATCTCCTTAAAAGCATTCGGCTCCATTAAAGGGAAGGGTCTAAGTCTCTTCATGAAATTTGATTGTAATCATACATATTTATTATATGAGACTTTAGGTTTGGATTTTATGATATTTGATGGTTTGTCTCAATATTAAATGAAAAATTGTGAAAAGTAATTTTTAATACAAATGATTAACCATTTCAATGTAAAGGATTTATTCACTAGGGATAACAGACTCAAGTTGATTAGTAACTAATGTAGGTTAATTGGCATGTTGATCATAAATAACTTGAAATTTTAATGATTTTTACATAGTAATTATTGAGTCAAACTCCATTAAGAGTACCATCCATTTTCAGATTATATTTTGAAGAAAGAAAGATTTAGATAAAAAGTGAAGAAGGGGGTAATAATGGACAATAATATAGCTTTTTTGATAAAATCATATAGTGTTGAAGATTTTTAAATGTGAAATAAATGGAGAGATAGTCGTGTTATATTTTTTTAATGAGTATCATAATCTATCAAATCAAGACTAATGTAGTATATGACATATTCTATGTGTGTTTCAACTTGTTAAGTGAGTATTTCCCCAAATGATATGGGGGTAGATGATGTATATAAGATGAGTGGGAAAAAATTGGAAGGTGGTCAAAGAGTATGAAGATGAATTAATGATTCCTTGATGTTATTGAGATATTTTTGGAATGTCTTAGTCCATTAGAGAGGAATACCTTTCTTGAGTGAATTTACTAAATAGAAATGGTAATCCATTTTTAAGATGCATTGGTAGATTTCCCCAAGTTTTCCAATTTAGGTACGAATGTCAAAAAATTGAGTGAGGAATATGCATATCGAAGATATATTTGGTTTTAGAAGGAACGAAATCAATCCAACGTATGGAAATAATAAGTCATAAGCTTTTAATGGAAGTGACAGTAAAACCACACATGTAAGGATTATGTCTAAATTTTTATATTTGATAAGGTGAACAAAGATAATAAAAATATTGTGAAGATGATTTTCAAAATGAAAATAATTTATCAATAATATCATCCACATAGTTTCCACTATTTTATAAGGCCAAAAGCCATTTTAATGTATAAATTTCCCCATTTAATAGTTAAAGTAAATTTTCGTCAAACTTCAGGAGTGATGTAAATATTATTATATATAGAAAAACCATCCATGAGATATAACATATCATAGTTAGATATAGAATCAACAATGACTTTAATTTATGGTAAGGAAAATTTATCTTTAGGATAATCTATGTTGAGTTTATAAAATTAAATAAAAATATTAATGATCATGGTTAATTTCTTGAGAATGTGAATGATATTAGATAATCATTTTGAGTAATTAAACATGTTTTATTAATATAGAATATAGAATATTTATCATTTATTTATGACATAGTAGAAATATTAGGAGCAAATTTTTGTTTCTTTTGACAATGTTTTTTCACTAGGATGGGTGATGATATTATGGATAATGATACTAATGCTAATACCTTGCATGTAATCATATGATAATGCAAATGTATCATGATATTTTTCAAATAATATACTATATTTATCATGTTATATGAGATAAAATTTCTTACATACAAGAATTGGTCTAACAGAGGCATTGGTGCCATAATTAATTGTAATAGTTTACTCGATAAGGATGTCATTTATATGTTGGAAATGGTATGGAGATATAATAATATTGGAAGGATGATGTGTTTTAGGATCAATACAAACAAAAAAATTATTAAAACAATCAGCCATATTATAGAAAGGCCAAACTTGTGATGTTTCCATGGATGCTGAGGCTCTCTAGCATGGAGTAGTTATAATATAGCTTCATTGCGAGGAAGTGTTGGTAAAGGTCCATATTATTTAATATCCACTTATATATATATATAGACACACACACACACACACACACACACACACACACACACACACACACACACACACACACACACACACACACACACACACACACACACACACACACACACACACACACACACACACACACACACACACACACACACACACACACACACACACACACACACACACACACTATGATTACATTTGATATCATACTTATAGTGTATTTATCTAATAGATATACCCTTGGTGTGTAAGTTAATTTTAGGGGTTTTTATAAAAGATATAGAATCTGTGTGGATTGTATCATGTTTATCTATATAATATAGTACAATGGATCTAGATTAAATGATATTGATTTGATAAATATTTTTAAGAGTGAAAAAATTAGGTTCAACTAAAATTAAATTAGAAATAATTATGTCATCCAAAGATGAGATTTGGCTGGTGCAGTCTTAAACTAAATATTTAATTATGTTATGTTGGTTGACATAGTATGAAGGATGACAAATATGAAAAAAAATATCAAAATAATTGATTTTGTCATATGTGGGAATATTTTTAATATCTTAGAAAACCCATTATTTGTCTACCAAGGGTGGATTAATAGGGGGCATAACCTTCCAGTTCTAGGTCAATGTAAGTATAGTAAGATGATGTATGTGACATGAAAATCACTATTAAAGACATGAATATTGATTAAAGTCTTCTAATAATTCATTAAATCCAAGTTTCATGATTGGGATTGGGTCATAACTTAATCATCATCATAATATGGAAAAATGTTATATGAATGAGAAGTATGTTTATCAATGTCAATAAATATGTCAATAGTGCCAATAATCATGATACTAAAATTTATCAGAGGCATGGTTAATGGATCTTTAAAATGTTAGTCTACCCCATATTCATTACAAGTGAAAACTTTTAGTGAACAAGAGGCTTCGTGAGCATTTCATGGCAGAGAAATTTAATCAGTATCATATATTAGAGGAATGACCCTATTTATTGGAAGAAGAGAATTATTTAGCCATTCCAGTATATAAGGAGGTAATAAAGTGGTATTGTAAAAGTTTTATATTTTATTAGTTCATCATCATCATAATCTACATGATTGACATGGAGGTCAAGATACATTATGATGAAATCAAGTAGAGTAGGTATACTAATATGAGTAGAAATGGGAATGAGATATTGAGATTTTGTATTTGAAAGTTGGATTCTAAAGGGTTGGGATCTACCTCATGATTATAAAATTTTTAATTATGGATAAATTTGATGGATGGGCTACCAAAACATGAGATATCTTTCATGTGATGTGTGCATATAAGGGATGAGAAATTTTTATAAGTGGAACATACAAAACCATAATATTGGTGTATAGATTTTTGGGTCCAATGGTGATAGCGATCCAAATATAACTAAGAGGATTTTGATTGGTTTGATCAAATCCAAAATAATTGATCCAATTTTCCTTAAGGTTTTATTTTGAATATACAATTTGTTATATTAAGAAAAGAGAGGTAAAATTAATGCCTAAGCCTTCATCCACCATGAATTTACTTATTAAGGTGGTATTGAGTCCAATCTTAATGAAGAGAGGTAGGTTACTTATTTGGGATACTCTATGGAGGGTTTTATAGAGGAATAAGGTTGAAACATGGTTTTCATAACATGAAATTACATAGGTTTGGGAATTTTGGATATGGAATTAAGCATATCATAATCATTAAGTTTTGGATCTTTGATGTCTTGAAATTATTGCATAAGGAACTTGTGATGATAATGAGAATATCTCACTAATTTCATGAGTGGAGTTTTTTCAAGACATAAAATAAAGTTCATATAAGAAATTCCAATTTGGTTTATAGTAAGAACAAGAATGAGGCTTAGGTTGATTAAATATGAATTTATTATAAGGGATGAAGTATATAGGTTGAGGTTAGGATGGTGGAGTCAACTCATCACTATTGGGTGGTTCTAAACAAGAATTGAGATTAGTTTTAGTATCTTTAAGAATTTGTTACTTAGTAGAGGTATTATTATGTTTCATAACAAGGTATTTATGACAAGGCTCACATTGGTAATTACCTTTTTCCATGATAACATATTGGTAATTAGTAAAATATTGGTCATAATTGGCATCAATTTCACAAACATCTTCATTTGATGTTGTGTACTAGGTTTCAAACAAGACTTTTTATATTTTTTATTTTTTATTTTAAAAAAGTTTTATTTAAGTGAATATTTAATATATTCCTTTAGGTTGAATTTTATAATAACATCATGGTCAAAATATTATTATAATATTAGATAAAAGGCTAATTTTTGAAGGGTATGACATGTCTCATATGAGTGGCCAATGTTGAAAATGTGTTAGTATTGTGCCATGTTGGAAGACAAATAGTAGTATGCATGAAAATATTATAAGGAGAGAAAAACCCTTTATTTATGACACACTAAAGTGTGGGTGTGAGGGAGTTTATGTATCTAAATTAGTGGCTCCTTTTTTGGTTGAGGAGGCTTGAGATGAGAGTTAGTAATGTTATTGTATTGATTAAGGTTTGAAAATATTAATTTATATGATTATAAGAAGGTAGAAACTAATCCAAAAGGAAATATTACATTTTTACTTGATCAAAGGCCTCTTCTAAAGTTCAAGGAGAAAATATCCTAACCTTGTATTGGAGAAATGTTTTAGGAGCAATAATGAAGAGTTTGAAAATATTATCATAACTCATGTCATTTGATAAAAGAGTAATAAGTTTCATTGTGAAGTTGCTTAACATTGATGAAATGGCTAAGGCTATTTTTATGAAGATCATTATGTTAAAATTCCTTGACTAAAACATTGAGTAAATCTTCAAGGTATAGAATGGAATGTCTAGGGAGTTGATTATAAAATTAAAATGCATATTACATGAATATTTTGAGAATAATTTTAGTAGTCTAAATTATATTATTTTGGACCCATTTATTATAGAGATCACCAAAAAAAATTAAGGAAAATAACAAGATCTTTAGACCCATCATATGTAATAGTTGAAGAAATTTTTTCATTGTCTATGTACATATTAAAGGGAAGTAAAGAATCATTTTTTAAATGTTTTAGCATTTTATTTTGCATGGCAAGTTGAAGGATGATATTCCTATTATCATATCTTATCAGAAGAGAAACTAGATTATGATGTTGTTTAGACATGATTTTTGGAGGTTGGATAGCCATTTTAAAGATTGGATTTTGTATTTGGAGTATATGGGAACTATTGATTATCTACATGATGTTAATTTGTTGAAACATTTATGAAATAAGCTGAGTTGTATCAATAGGTGTATTTCAATCAGGAATAGTATAACTAATTTTACCATTATTGGTTTTGTGAGGAGGATTCCTAACATTAGTATTGGGTATAGGATTCCCAATATTGGTGTCTATTGTACCAATTGTTAATTAAGGAACTTTAGATAATTTTTCATTTTTATTATAAATGGCATTATCATCAAAAAATTTAATTTTTTTAGAATTATTTAAATAATAAATTTGAATGATTTCAACCATGTGTCATACAATATATCTATATGGATTTTGGGAATACCTGCACCATGAAATGATGTATTCATTGGTATACATAGTGATTATAAAGGATAAACCCATGTAAAATTTGAGTGGTTTAAGATTATCAATAAAAATCTTGATAGGTGATCTCATGATGTTAACTAGATTGATAGGAAAAGGGTAGCTTAAAAAAATGAATGACATCTATCACATTGATTTAGTTTCTTTGAAAATAATTAGGAAAAAATTATATAGGTTAGATTGATATAGTATATTGAGAAATATGGCACAAATGGTAACTAAATGTAACTGACTATATTAGACTATTGAATATAGTATGGTAATAAAGGTAAATAAGGATTAGGAGTGAATTGCATCATATTGTTTGATATGTTATGGTAAGAAAGGAAACAAAAATGAATGGGTGTGAATTATAGTGAGATGTTTTATAAAACCACATAGACATGCAATGAGACCTATACTATAAAAAGGTAGTCAATGTATTTTGATATGGGAGAATGAAGGGTTACAAATATAGGTTGCATAGGTATTTTTGATGTAATATAAAATTAAAATAGACTAAAATCAACTATAGGTAATTATTTAATAGACTAAAAAATATAGATAAATGTTATAATAAAAGTAGACTAATTTTATTTTTTTTATGCATTCAAGATGTAAACACATGGGACTAGATCGAACTAGTCAATGTAGTTTGCATAAATAGATGACTATATCAATGCTAGTTTTTATAGTTACAATAAATACAAAGAACTGTATCAACATTGAAAGATACATTATTCAATGCAAAATACAATTTCAAGCAACAAATTTAGATCTAGTTATTTTTTATAACTATTTTTTTGAAAATATTTTCAAGTAGATATACTAAATGATTTGATTAATTTGTAGGCTCTAATAGATATTAACTCATCCATTAGATTGTGTTGGCCCAATGTTTTATAGCATTGAATATTGAGTAAGTATCATGCCCATATCTCACTAAAATCAAATTTTTATGGTAAGTTGAGAGTAACTTCCTAGAACTAATCACTAACTTGTGTACTATATAATCAAATGGATGGATGGCTTCCTAAATTTCAGTAAAAAATGAATCCTAGGCATTTCTAATATACTGTGAGGCATGTGAAAACTGAATTTAATTTTTATATATTTATTAAGACTATGAGGATTATGGAAATCCACTCACACCATGATGTATGTATTCAATAGATTAGGATATTAAATGAAACATTGTGTAGCCCTTCATGATAGTAACTAAGTATTTTGAAAACCATTAGAACATTTTAGGAAAAGCCAAAAAAAGAGGAAATAATTTTTTAAAATAAATATATAAATCCAATTTATAACATTTAATTAATTAATATAAATATATATATAATTTTAAATAAAATGTGTGATTAAATTATGAAATGAGATGTTAATTTACCCTATGTTTGGAAATTAAAAAAATTAAATTATATCATCACTAGCTATTACATTTGTGCATACAATACAAAATTATATTGAATATAATGATAAAATATATTTAAATAGAGTCACATACATAATTCAGTGACTAAATAAAATATATTGATGCAATTTTACAAAAGTAATTGTAATATAGAGTTGTATCAAGAAGATCAATACAATTGACTAGAACTAGGCTTTAAAAAGTATAAATATAGAAATATATCAAGTAAATAAATATATTTTACTAAAAATAGGGTTTGTATAAATTATATTAGCCTATTTGATATAGATTACTAGAGCAAAATCTGAGATTTGGGGTTAAAATTGTATCACATTTTCTAAAATAGTTGGTTTAAGACATGCCTAAATAGAACTATATTGAATTATTGGATATAGTTTACTTGAAATAACTTTGATAAAAAGGCTAAGACAAAAATTAATCAATCTATTTGATTGGTTGTAAATAGATATAAAAATGAAACTATATCATTCTAGCCGATATAGTTTGTTAATAAAAATGTAGAAATATAACAATATCGATATGTTTGATACATTTATTTAAATCAACAAAAGTAATCATTAGATTCATATTGGGTTAATCATAATGTATGAAATGAGATAAAATTGACATGAAACTATCTTATCTAAAGATCCAAAATTATAGAAGGTAAATCAAAGAGAGTCCATTGATATTTAATAAATCAGTGTATGACCAAATTGATCCACAAACATAACAAGAGGAACACCTAAAACACAATGACAATAGAATATATTTCAAAGCCTTTAGGAAACTAGCATCATAAAATAAATCTAACTATATCTCTATTTTATATTTAATATTATTTCACAATCAATAAATTTAACGGTAAGGGTGAGAAACATATAAAAATGGCCTAGGAATCATGGTATGAAAATGGGGTCCTAATGTGCCTAAGGTGAACAAATGTCATTTTCATAAAATCATATAGACATAATAAGTATAAGTATAGGTAAGGTTTAGAAAAGGATATATAAAATCATTAAGCAAGCAATTATGCAACTTCAATCTATCAAATGTAATATCTAGGGTTAGAACATACTTACCTTGAATAAAACCTATTAAGTCTCAATCTCCCCCTTGGATGATGGTGATTTGCAAGGTATTGTTGTGGTTTTAAGGATCTGAAAAGATGAATAAAGATATAGGCTAAAAGGAATCATATTTCATCCAATAATTCAAAAGACATGATTTTGTTCAAGGCAAGATCCAAGCAATAAATCCTCCAAATATAGACATATGGTAGAAGTATGAGCAATATCTTTGAGAAAATGAATGTTCTTCTCTACTAGAATGAAATGGTAACTAATATTTTTATTATTTACTGATCTTAATCCCTCCCAAATATTAAATCAGTGATATGGGATAATTTAATTTAGATCTAAAGGGTCTGACTAACCTCCAATTAAGTCAGTTAGGCCAATTTAGTTTCAGAAACAACACCATAAATTTTAGAATTACATCAATTTAATTAATATATTTGGTAAGGGATATATGGTAGATAAAACAACATTGAATTGGATGATATAGTCTTAAATTATAGGACTTGAGATAGTTAAAGGATGTAATATGGGTTGGAGCATAATAGTGTGTCCCACTTTTTAGTAGAAAGGGGACAACAAAAAATGAAAATGTGCACATTTTTTAATTAGTATAGGAAATAATGACTAAATTGTATAAACTATGAAAATAGTGTGAATTAATGAAATGTTAAATTTTAAGTGTAGATTATATTTATATTGTTTTCAAATTATCAAAAATAAAAAAAATAGATTTTTGAATGACTAAATACATAGTGTGTATATTTTATGTGTACAAATTTTTTTGAGCACTCGATTTCTCCTTGTTATAATATTTTCAACATGTAATATTTTTTAAAGATTTATTGTAAAAGTTTCCTAGAAATATGGACGTAGTGTATGACAATTTTTTGATAAAATGTTTATTTTTTATTAATTTTTAATGATCATGGTAAGTAATATCGATACTTTGACTTCTCCTCATGATAATTTATATATATATATGTAGAAATGGATTCATTTTTCTACCATTGGAATTAGGAAATTAAAATAAAGTGTGCCAATATTTTTAAATTTTTTTAACTCGCAATCCAATATTTTTCTTTGTACATTGAAAAGATGATGCTTTACTTTATAAATAATAATATGCTATTAAATAAATCAAAATAAATACTAACTATATATATATATATATATATATATATATATATATATATATATATATATATATATATATATATATATAAATATATATTATAAAGGTAATAAATAGACCTATTTACACGTGGATTCAAGTGTTTTTATTTTATTTTTTCTTCCTAAAATGTGGCATCCAAAATGGCATTTTCAATCTAAAGAGAACTTTCCAATTAAAAGAACAAAATTTGTTGCCACATGGGGTTATAACAAAGGGGTTGGAACAAATTGGGTTAGAATGAATCCCCTTTGTTTGAACCCCCTTCATTCTTACCCTCTTTTAATTTTGTTCCCCAATAACTTCCTCCACCATCATGCCACTTACCATTGCATTTTCCATATTAAGTTGACTGAATTTTCATTTTTTCCTATCAGTGTTGTTGCCACTTTTGATATTAATCTCTCTTGGGTTTAAAATATGCATGGCATCTCTATTATTTTTTGAATATTATCTTCATATCATAAATTTAATATTGTTAAATAATTAAATGGTTTAGCCTCACATAGCGCTCAAGTAAGGTATGACCAAAATTTATATCCAAGAGATTTCCTTTTACGGTATGTTCCTTTCTTAACCTACCATATAGTTTCTTGTGATCAGTTTATATATTCCTCAATCCTTCCTTGTTATTGTTTTCATAGTAAATCTCACCTATATTTCTCTTGATTCTTAGTTCTAATCTATTTTGTAGGCATGCCAATATTATAATATGGTTCCCTACTATTGCTCTCAAGATTCTATGCATTCTTAGAAATATTTGTTTATGCTATTTTCATAATTTCATGTACCTTCATTATATTTTTAATCTTCCAAAGATATGTACATATAAATATATCCAACCAAAAAAGATATTCCACACTAGATGATGATATCTTGAGGCTAGATTTAAAAAATTAAAAAATGCCTCTACTTCACCTTCATTATACCTTATACATAAGGTGAAGGAATTGACTTACTCAAATTTTTTGTAATGATATAAATTTCAATATTCTATATCTATTAGTTAAATTAAAAAATCTATTCTAAATTATAAGAATTGAATTATAATGGATTAGTTAAATTTTGTTTTTAGTAATAAGAAAAAACTATTACTAATGAACATTTTCAATCAGATCATAACATTAAGGGAATTGCTATTGAAATTAATTAAGGACTAGTCTTCCTTTTATAGTCCTCAATCACTCATACTCTTACTTTCCATTGGAATCCAAGTCTCTTGGCCAAGCTTTTGTTTAACTATATTTTCAATATCATCAAATGTATGTAAATACCGATCAAATTTAGTGAAAATTCATGCTTGATGGGTTCCATTAAGGTATGATTCATCAAATGCATCTTTATTTTATATGGCAGATATTCTTATTATTTCCCTTATTTACAACTAGATTAATAAGTATATGTATTCTTTATAGTGAATTTACCTTATTTTCCTCCTATAAACCAATAAGATTGATTCAGAGATGTTTTCCTCTGCTCCTTAGATGATCAAACAAACCTCATTTTCATTACATAAGCCAATTTTTATGATTTCCCATAGTTTACATATCAAGTAAATTAAATTTGTTTTTAAGTATATGCAAAACAATGCTAATAGAAAGACAATTATTACATCAGATTCAAGTGTTATCTTTGTTTATGTTACTCGAGGGAGATTTCCCCTTTTTGTTTGGATTTTCATCTATTGAGCTAGAGGGAGCATAATTCCATTATGTAAATATTATCATTTGGTAAATTTCCATTTCCTTTAATAAATGGAAATATTTTATCTCACTATTTCCATTAAACAATTTTGAGGATATGGAGTTTTAAATTTCAACATAATCCAAGCATAGATGAGAAAAATAATATAACTTGATGTTTACATGTTAGGATTTTTGACATTTTAGGATTGATCATACTTTGAGGTGTTTCAAATAAATAGGGGAAATATAAAAATGAGAAAGCAATAGTGGTAGACGGCCAAGTGTTGCAACTTTATTGAAATAAAAATTGAGCATTGACCCAGTGTGTCATGTAATTCATATTTATTTTCATTTTATTGCTTGGTTAATAAAATTTTTATAGATTAAATGTATTCATAGATATGATACTAATTTCCATATTCAATATGGCTTGTATGACATACTATGAGGTTAGTAGATAATAAAAATAGGAATTAAAGGGTCACAATGACATATATTCCATTTGATACATTTAAACACCGATCTTGACAATGACTTTGGCCTCCAATTTTTCTTTTAGATCATATTTTAAAAATTAGGTTTTTTCTATAAAACTAGTATAATATATATTGTAATTTTGGAATATATTTAGAATTTGAAAAATATATTGTCACTTTCATATATCAAAGTGATTATATACATTAATTTTGGAACATATTTAGAGTTTGAAAAATATATTATCATTTTGATATATCAAAGTGATAATATACATTAATTCAAACTTTTTGGAATTGTAAAAAAAAAAAAAAAAAAGTATCAAAATTAAATATATTCCATTTATTAAATTTCAAATAATAATATTGACAATGACTCTGGTCTAGTGTAAGAGTGTAAGATAGTTTAGGGTCTTTTTTGAAAAATCATGATTTTAAAAAAAAATCAACACAATATAAATTGAAAATTTGGAAAATAATTTAGAGTTTGAAAAGTATATCATCACTTTGATATAAAGTGATATACATATTTGTAATTCTACATTTTCTAAATTATAAACATTTTGAAGCTAGAGCATAAACAATATAATTAACTTTGACAAAGTGACAATTACACAAATATTGCTAGTAATTCTTATCCTAACATATTTTTTATTCTTATAAGTTTTCATATTCACATGTTTATGCATGTTTTATGGGTATTAAAAGATTTATTTATATTGAAAGAAGTTTTTATTAAATGGGTTTGTAATATGAGACCCTAGTTTGAATGGTTATTTAATGATTGGCTATGAATAATGCAATGTACGATTAACTCTAACAATAGGTTGAGTTGTAAGGTCTCACTCTACCTAAAGGAGATTGTAGGCTTAAATACTAACACAAACAATGCTTAAGGTTATATGAGAAACTCTTGGTTTGATATTTTGGTCATCACTTTAAGATTTTTTTATAATTTGAGTTCATGGAAATAATGAATCTTTCTTAAACATGAAACTTACTATAAAGGATTTACTAAAGATGTAAATCAATGCTTGATGAATTGTAAACATTTTAGATAACTTAATCTCTCTCAAATATTCCATACATGTTGGAAACATCAACATAGGTATCATTCAGATCTTTATGTCTAAGTGGTGATAAATCCATTTCAAAACATGGGCTTCATAGGAATTTTAGTTTTTGTGACCCTATCCTAATTCTATGGGCTTCATAACAACTTTGTTATTTTTTAAACCATGTCTTCATTCTATAGAATTCTTAGAAACTTATCTTTTTTTTAACCCTTTCCTAAAGCTACGGGATTCATATCAAAATCACATTCCTATGCCCTACCCACATGCATGTAGTTAGTGCATGCCACTAAAGATTGTTTATAAATGAAACTACCTCATGCATGCACTATTTTGTCCATTTCTACAATTTCATGCTTTTATTTTGATATGTTTTATGAAGGTATTTATATTTATTCCAATTAGTTTTTTTACATTCTTATAACCTTTTTGTTCATAGTTTCTATCATATTTTTCTTAAGTGGTTTCAATTCTCATATTTTAATTTCTATGTGCATTTCATGGCTTATATTTTCAGTATGTTTGTCCAGCATATGTTTTTATTGGTTATGTTTGAGTGGAAAGGAAGAGAAATTTATAAAAAAATAATGTTATTTTATCTTGAAAATGAAATCATACTATAATATGGCACTTTTATATTTGATGAAGTGTCTTTACATTATTTCTCCTACATTGCATTCATAGATGAGCCAATCTTATGTATGTATTTACATGATCAAATAGGTGTGTGTATGGACATCAATTCTAAAGAAATTTATCATGAAATTATAGGGGATATGGATTTTCGTAGAGGTCTTCTCACTAAGCTACATAATAACATGACTTTCATGTACAGGTTGTTTCTATATATTCACATTTATTATGCAAACAAATGTTTTCAACAAGCATCATCAGAGTACAAACAAAATGAAATATGATAAATCACTATGGATGCATTTGTAATGCTTGATTAATAAGATGTTCCTATAGATAATTTATTTGATACTTTGACCAATTTTTCATTGGTCAACATATTTGTCGATGCCAACATGCACCGATTATCACTTACTCATTATATAATGTTCACATTTGTAGTTACCATACTATTCTCTATTCTCTCCCCTATTTTATGTAATGTTCAAAAGAAGTCATGAATTTGTTTTTGTATATTTTTTTCCCTTCTCTCTTAAAATAACAAAATTTAAACATATCTCTATACAAAATTTATTTTGACTATTTATATGTTGTCATGAACTTCGTAATGTTTTTACATATGACATAGTGTAAAATAGATTTATATATTTAGCATCCCAATATGGGTTAAATTTAATATTGCATGAAAAATAATGTATTTGAATGAGAGGTACAAGAAATGTATCCAAAAAGTTCATTATCTTGTTTTTCGATGCATATGAGTCTGACTACCCATTTTGATGATGTGTTCATGTTTTAATGTTGTTTGGACCAAATTTTTCCTATATTATATGCATTAGTACTTATTTGGTAATATTAAATACCCACTTGGCTTTATCAAAATAGAGGATCTATCTCTGATGAGGTAGTAGACCTCATGTTTGTAAAATTCCTAATATAGGGTTATATGCATATTTAACCCAAAAAATGGACCATATCAGTTGTTAATGTGATGAACTTAAACTTATGACATTTGAACATTTTATGTAGGTATTATGCATAATTTATGCATCCCTAAATCTACTATGAACACAAATTATGAATGACTCTATCAAAATGATAAAACTTGGTATAATGGACCTCAATGTCAACTAGAAGATTTACCATTGTTCATCCTTGTAAAGTTGCACTTCCATGATGAATGATGGATTATTTTATCTCTTTCTATGAACAAGTGTTGGGTTATGTATAAATCAAATTTTTGAATAATTATATGTTAACTATAATGGGATTTGTTTTTAATCTATCTTGATTCTCTATGTATATTTATTATTCATATTTAATATATTTTAAACTCCAATTTAACCCTTAACCTTTTCTAACTTAAACACCGAAGTTCCCATATGTGGTTGAAAATAAAAATATTTTCTTTTCAAACTTTGCACAGGTACTTTCATGTGACATAAGCTAGTACATGGACTCATGTCAACTAGTATCATGGGCATGTTTGTTATATTCTAGTTTTATAGAATAATTAAAAATATTTTAGTTCAGTTTTGTGTTGGTGCAAAGTAAAGAACTTATAAAATGGGAAATAAAAGGAATAGAACAATTAAGAGGGAAATAAAGTTTACTATCAAAGATGAAACTAAAAAAAATAAACTAAGATGTGAATTATATAATAAGAAAAAATGGTGCCTAAAAATTGTATGAGTATTAATGTTGAATTTGATCAAACTGTCCATGTGAATGAGGAAGCCTCTTTACTTGGTATGTGCACAAGTGTTTAAAAAATTCATAAATACATTATTAAACCACATGAATTAATTTATGAGTATGTTTCATTTCAAAAATA
Organism: Torreya grandis; assembly: GCA_037957365.1. Taxonomy (NCBI): domain Eukaryota; kingdom Viridiplantae; phylum Streptophyta; class Pinopsida; order Cupressales; family Taxaceae; genus Torreya; species Torreya grandis. Next base: position 2,943,855 of record JARHVA010001444.1, read on the forward strand.
GGACTAGTAATCTACATTTGATGTCATTCAAAAAATTATTTTGTTATAGTTACTAAAGAAGATATAAAAGAACCTACCAATATTGATATGATTGAAGAAGTATAGAAGAAAGGCTTGTTAATATAAATGTTACTAATGACCATGAGTGAGCCCTATCTCCTAAACCATATGCAAAACTTATTGAGAAAATATTTAAATGACTACCAAAGAAAAATGTGAACCATCTGATAGATTTGAATATTGGGAAATTGGAAAAATATGTAGAATATATGAGGCAACCTCAAAGGACAATACATAGCTATTCTAACCACATATTTGTGATCTAATTTAAAATTTTGAATGAAATTGGTTGTGCTCAATTGTTTGTTTCTCTTATAAATTGTGATGGGATGAAATATTGTTTCTAGATATTTAGAGTAGATTTAAAACAAAACAAGATATAAACCCTTAGAGAAGTACTTGAAAATGTGTCTGGGGGGTTGGATTCAGTGGGTAAAAACACTCACTCAGCTGATAATAAAATTTCAAATAGAATGATGTTGAGCTCAATTTTAAGTGAAAAACATCATTATAGCCACCATGTTATTGCAATTGGTTTATATCTTCCTAGAGAAAAAACAAACACATGGATAAACTAAGTGGAAATGAGACAAGGAAGACCATGAAAGGATCTTACATGTTATTGAGGAGCGAGATAAACCAATAATTATTCTATAATTTTTCATAGTTTATTTACTTTTGATTTATGTGATTTTAAGTATACAATCTATAATGTCAATTAAATCTCAGCTTACAATCTACTAAATATGCCTTCATTTTTAATAGTCAATGAAACTCAAAATCTATATAGAATTTAATTTTATTATTGATATGTCTTTTTTTCACAATTTGTCATCTTCATTATATTTAAAAATTTTAACTTAACAATGTTAAGAAATATTAAAGTTTGGCAAAGGTTGAATTAATTTCATTATTTTATTGATATGTAGCTATATGCAAACACACACTTGGTAATTATTTATTTATTTCTTACAAAAAGATAAACATGTAATATCTATGCTCAAATGGAAGTTATTTTCTATTCTTTTTATGTTGATTGCCTTTTTGGATGATGTATAACTTTTTAGACTGCTACAATAAATTTACTTACAAAATATTTATTAGATCTATGGATGCTTAGATTATTAAATATTCTACATTTGATTTATTAAACCTCTTAAACTTATTAGCATATTTATATAATGTGTCTCATCTTATGTAGGTTGCCTATCTATAAAATAATGGAAATTTTAAATAATTGAGTCTATCATGGAATGATAAAAAATGGCACATTCCTTGTATAATTACATAACTGGTTCCTTCCTATTATGAATTACACATTTCATTGTAGGTATAACGTTAACTAAAAAAAATTGAAGGGCTTGATCTAAAAATAGATAAATGATGATCAAGTGATCTCATGTGTCACCCTATTGTCTTATTTAATAAATATTGTTTTGATTTGGCTCAATATGTAATATTTATTAGATCAAGATAAAAACTATGAAACAAGTAGGTAAATGGAATGTGTTTCTCCCTTTAGAAATTATGTCCAATTAAAGAACAATTTTGTGTTTTGTATGATACAAATCCAACATTAAGTCACTATTAGATCTATTTGACTAAACATACATTGATTTAATAATAAGTTAATAAGCCCCAATATAATTATTAAGGAAATTGTGAAAATATGATCATAAAAGGCCTTAACAAAACGTTTTACCTTTATTTTTTCTTAATAAATGGATTAAAAAATAATTTACTCTTAATTAATCTTGGATCCAAACTAAATAATGAGGTAAATGAATGAAAAATTTAATTTAATTAGATCAAATTAATTATAAAATATGAAACAAATTGAACAAAAGATATTAAGAATAAAATGAAACATATTGATGATGTTCTCTTAATGACAACTTGAATTTGAATGAAAAATGAAACTGTAGAGGCTCTAACACAATTAATTCCATTTTGGTTTTGGGAAAATCAAGTTGTAAAATTACTTATCAAAGAAAAGGATAAAATATTTTAAGGATAGGGGTGCATGAACTCATGTAATCCATATGAAATTAGATGATGTCATTCATCAATAGCCCTAATTAACTATATAGACATACTTAGATTCCAGATATCAAAAATTGGTGGGAATAAACTATGAGATACATTGTTGAAAAATAAGTTGGCATACATTGTTGTAAAATAAATATTATAGGTTTAATAAAAATAAATATGACTTACATTATTGCAAAATTATGATTACAAATGCATTGAATTAAGTTGTAGCATTTAAGAACATAGTCTTAACCAAATTATATGATAAGACAATAAGATTAAATTTTATATCAAGCAATGCATAGAAATATAACAATATTACTAATTTTTTTGCTCAACACAAAGCATGTTACTAATTTTAACTAATCCAAAATCATAAGTATATAAACAATCATATGTCACTGAGTGTTTGTCATATAAAAGTATTAATTTGAATATAAAAGTATAGATGCAAATATGGATGAAAAAAAAAAATATACATGGATATAAAATTACAAATAAAAGACTACAAGTAGTACCACTACTTAGCATGAGTCTCTTATCCCTCACTACCATCATGTTGTTGATCCTACATTTAAAAGCTAAAAATATCTGAATTAAAACTCCATAAATTATTAACTTGATAACTATTTAACATTTTTATCTATACAAAAATTAAAATTAGTTTGTAATTAATCACAAAATAAATATCACAAAATTGTACCTATGTACATGTCTCCTCCAAATCAAGATGCCTACGAGTCTGACACACAGTTTGTGTTGAACTGTGACCAGTAGATCCCTATATACAAAAAAAATATACATATTAGAATATATCAAATTAATTTTTTATAACCAAGTAAAAATATAAGTTAAATTTATTTGAACTTTTATATACCTCTAATGAGTCAGTATGAATGTCAACTTGAGGATGTACCTCATCTACTACTTGAATAGTAGGCTTTTTTGCATGCAAAACATTAGCCTTAGTTATGGGTGGAACAATAGGATCAATAGAATGATCAATATAAATTATCTCTTGCATATCCCCCTCATCCTCATATAAACTAAAGTCATGTCCAAAAGACCCCAATGATAAAATAATTTCCCTCATGTGGAATAATAGTATCAATAGTAGGCACAATAGAAACTATCTATCTCATATCCCCATCAACCTCATGTGAATTGAAGTCACATCCAAGAGACCCCACCTATAAAACAATCCCCTCATGCATAAGTAATGCCGTATGTCCTTAGGGGTGTTGAAGACATTGAGATTCTAATTGACTATGTGTGTCATGCATGAAAAATGGTAGTAACAATGGCTCCATGTGGAGTGAAACATGAGGGAAAGAGGTAGAAGGCTATATACATGTCCATTTCAACATGTAGTCCAATTAGTTTTATAATATAATATAATAAATTTTAAAAAAAAAAGAAATGTCACATAATTTAAAATTAACATAAATAAAATTTAAATTACACCACAGAATATTGATGAACATCAACACCACTTGCATGATGATAAAATTTGTGGATAGGGGATATCAAACTCTACTCAGGATTGGAGAATTTTGACAATGGTCCTATGTCTTGATCATGTGCACCATGAGTATCAGGTGGTATAATACTCACACCATCAAATATTGAGTTTAATGTCTCAGATCCATTATCAATACTACAGATAGTCTCTACATATCTAATAATATAAGAAATATGGATATCATGATCATATATTATGACGTAATAAGCACATAATAAATAATTGTAAAGAATTTTTGCAACCCTATGCATTTAACTCATATCACCAATATAATCAGTGTCATTAGGTGACACTATATGTGCACTCACCTAAGTCTCCTCTGTTGATTTGATCCTTGTATTTGGTCACCATAACAAAAAATCACCCACACAATCATGTCAAATTTATTTTGTGTTGAGTAGTGTTTTCCATACCCTATATTACTTTCCCTTTCCCTATGGTAATCAAAGGTGCTACTATATGGCAAAACCTAGGTTAAAAAACCTGATATCTATCTCATACAACTTCATAAGTGTTATGAGGTGGAGGTACTCCCTCACATTGATAATTATATCAATATTTTAGTTTTATCTTCTATTGTCCATAGTATGTAGGTATATCAAAATACTTTACACTAAGGTTTAAATTAATCTCAACATATAATTATCATGCAAAATATAAAAGAATTTGGTCATTATTTGGGTGTTGACCATGTGCAATGAGAAAGCTAGGGTATATCAAGGGTGCCATAAGATCACACTTAAATTTGGATACTGTGTACCCTTGTACCCTAGATTTTCCATTTTAATAAAAAAAAATAACAATTTTTAATCATATATTTTTATACAAGATTCCCTACTTCTTTGAATACCACTATTCCCAAAATGTTATCTTTTCATTTTTGCTTGAATCAATCAAGATTTTATAGATTGAAAGGGTTGTTTTTTTTTAGGATTTCTTGAATATTTTTCAATTATATTAAAATATTTTCACAATAAATCCTACATAATGTTTTAATGTTGGGATCTCTCAATATTTTTTCTAATTTATCTATTTCCATATCAGTTCTTCTAAACAAATCTCCCATTTGTGCTATTTTTCATAAAAATAAAAATTGAATTAATTACAAGTTTTGGGAAAAAAATCTAAAACATTTACCTTTAAATAATAATTAAATATGTAATAAAAAAGATAAACATAGTATATGGATACCTATAATGAAGAAAATTGATCTTAAATTCATAGAACATTAAACACATGTACATGCGTTAAAAAATATTACATTAATGAGGGACTCTAAATCAAGGTGGCTTCCATTATTTATATTTGATTATTTCAAATTAAATGGGATGGCCATAAAATTAAATATGTACATCTTCTCAATTTTGGAAGAAAAATTAAATGTAAATAAATAAATAAAATCATAACCACAATGCAAGACTTTATCAGACATAAAGTCATAAGCATAGTCTACAAGCAAGATGTAAAAATAGTTTTAAACCTATACCTATGTAGAAAAAGATAGAATTAGATGAGGTAGAAAGACCAAGAAATTTTCCAAAAAAACTCATTCTTGTTTTCATTTTATTCATTACAGTATTTATCAGTTTATAATTTATTCATGAGTCATGTAGAAGTAGTTACAATTCACTTATAACCATTTAACTTATGCTCCTCTAATCTAAAACTTAATAAAATTTACATGAGAGCTTCAATTAATAAACTTTAGATAAACTCATATGTGATCTTACTAGGCTCTCTCTTTGGAAACAAACAATATAATCTATTTTGGATAAGACTTCTATGACTTTTAATGTTACCCTTCTATGATAAGCGGAGAGGCAATTAAAAGGCACTAACTACATTAAATTTTAACCCTAAGATTCACCTTATATGATAACTTCTATAATTTATGAATTTATTTCTGACTTGATTTCTCTATAAGCACAATGATGCCTATGTAATAGAATCTCTATGTAATCACCTTTCCATTCAACTAACTTTTATCATCCTCAAAACATGGCATATACCTTATAATTATGGTCCTAATATGGCAAGGGACTATGCTTAATTTTTACTTTGGGGATGGCAAAGACAAAATGGCATTACATCATGAAGTTCCCTACATATATGTATTTTAGAAACAAATACAAGGACAACCTAAAAGTTGACTACCTTGTTTGAAGAGACTAGACTAGATAAAACATTTTTTTTTTCAAGATTCATAGTGCAAGATCCAACATTAAAAAGAGAATGGATATTTTGTAAACTTAATAAGACATCCATTATATTTTTTCACTTGGAATGCACTTGTTACTAATTTTGGTTCCATAAACTTCTTGGTCTTGTGAACATTATCAAGTTTGTTTCATTCATTCATATGTAGGAGTTGACAAGTAGAGTTTTCAAATCTATTGACATGTGTTGTACACCAATTTGTAAATAAATTGTAGGTGTGGAAAAGAATTGATGTCTAACCATATTAATATCATCTAATACATCATGCTTTTAGGATGATATCTTATTCAGGAAAATACATCTTATATCAGTTATTTGTATATTTGTTTAGCCACCATTGTTTTGTTTATAATTGTTTATTTTAGATTTAGGGAATATTTTTGCTTGGAATATTCTTGGAAAATTTAGTGGTTTATTTGAAGACATGGTGCCAAAATAAAAAAGGAATGATAGATTAGAGTGAATTTAAGACCCTAACTTTAAATTTCTTATTCTTCCAATGTCTTATATTTTCCTTATATCTAAACAGTTCTACTGAATTTTGATTAAATCAAGAACTTGTAAAGCACTATATTTTCAAGGCATAGTTACTACAATAAAGATGATTTAAATCCTCTATTTTTGTAACAAATTTCTTATATATATGATCCCACCCAACCTTTTTGTGCAAAATTTTGTGTGTTAGAATGATTTTATGAGCTTTTAACCACACTTATGCCTTGGTTTTGGGCAAGGATTGAGTTATCTCAAGGTACTTCCAAATGGTATGTCATGTTTTACAACATATTCTCCTCTCACCAACTCTCCCCATTGTAATTTATTTAATAAGTTACCAAAATACATTTCCCTATGATTCAATTATATTACCTCACAAAAAATTTAAAATACATGAACATAAAAAATACAAGGGAAAGGGGTTTTACATGAAACTACACTACAAATGTGGGGAAATGATAGTGAAATACAGTTATTGTAGGAATGAATTATATTTAAAAATAAATCAATTTAAATATCAAATTAACCTGATTTTTTACCATGAAATCAACCATTGTGAAGATATCCTTAAATGTAAACCAAACCAATCTAGAATTAGAGGCCTTAAACATATTTAAATCAATATACACAACTGAATGTGGAAAATGGGTCAAATTTCCATCCTACTAGATAATATTTTTATTTTGTCACACCAAAGTTAAAATAAGATGAGTAATAAAAAGGAAATTTCATTGACATGCCTCCTCCCACTCAATTGATAGCATACATTCCACCCTAAGTGTTCTTTACATCTATGAAAATAATTAAAGCACAACAAACAAACAACAATTATAAAAATAATGATCAAACAACTATGAATGAAAATAAAAATAGTAAATAACAATAGAATGATGACTTCCTAACTTCACATAAGTGTGCATAAATATGATAAAGGTTATCATCAAAGGTTGCACTATGGTACTCACATTATTTTATATCGTAGATAAGGATACCAATTAAAAAATCACATTAGGAATGCCATGCCTTAAAAAATTAAGGCCATCCCTTCAACCTTATTTAAATAAGTGAGATTTCCACACGTTGGGAGGGTATTTATAATTCAAAGTGATCCCAATCCATTTGATGTACACTAGATCAATCTTAAGAGGAAACCAAGTCTCCAAATCAATTATCATCTTCTTAGAAACCAAGTGAAAAAACCTCCTCCTCTAAAAATAAAAATAGCCCTTAAAATAGCCAAATGTGTGATAAAAATAAAACCCTAAAATATCAAACCCATATTATACATGAATCAAGATGAAAAAGTGAATGAAACAATAAATAAAATAATAGAGGAGAAACCCATAATGGTGGTAGAGATTATCAAGATCCTAGAGAAATACAAACCTATTGTCTTTCTTTTTGACATAAATTAATATTAGTACCTATAATCCCCACAAAAATATTTAAACTATAAATGTTTTTAAATTATTTTTAGGGAGGAGGGAGTAGAAGGTGTGGAGCAGTTAGATAAAACCTAATTTCATATCAATTTCATGGCTTTTACTTAGAGCAGTGACATGTTTTTTATAGTGATACTTCTTATCTTATATATATTATGAATCATGGTTAAAAATGTATGGGAGAATACATAAACCATCTCTATTTTATAATTATCACATTAAATAAAACCTAATGATATATCTAAGCTAATACTTATAACAAAAAATAAGAAAATCAAGACAAGGTAGTTATCATTTTCCAAACTAATAAGAATTATTTTGGCCATTGTACAAGTTAGAAAAAAAATTGAGTTATTATAAATTTTCAATAAATGAATAATGAATTTATAGACTATAGTTGGGAAAGCTTTGATTTAAAATACAATAAATAAATAAGATGAGAGGATTTCTTCTCAATAAAACTTCATGAATCCAAAAATAAAATAATTTTTTTTATTAATTGGATGAATTAAAAAACCTTGTAAAGAAAGAGTTAAAAGGCCAAAAAGAACTCACAAAGAAAAATAGAGCATTGGAAATGGTTATAAATCCATCAAACTAACAAATTGAGAGAGATTTGAAGGAAAACATGGATCATTATGAACATCTTTTGAATGATAGTTTCTAAACCTATGACCTATAAAGAGAAATTTGAAAGGAAAGAAAATAAAAATGAATAGATATTGACAACAATTATGATCTAAACATTCTTGTTTGATGATGCCTATAAGATAATGATGAAATACTCTAGAGCAGGGTATGTGCGTCCATCATCTAGATCAGAGAAAAACATTTAAAACATATAATCTCTCCATCATTCATTTTAATGGAAATATGTATATCATCATCATTCTCATTTATAAAAAAAATTAATCCATTATAGAATCCATTCATCATTCTCATTCCTAAATAACAAATAGAAACATTAAATATGTAGATCAATTCTTGAATTTGCCTAGATGTAACCTTGAGATTTTTAGTAGATTTTTAACCTCGAATTAACTTGATTAAAATGAACTACTTTCAAATGAAATGCACTAATGGAGGAGAATGAAATGTACAGTCTTAAGTAGTGGGAAGGTGGGGTTTTTAAATGGGTTTGAATGATTTCTCTTAGTTCTAACATGGTTAAAAAAATACCTTTGTTTATACCCTAGACCAAATGAACACATGGTGGTTTGAATAAATTTTTTTTATTTGAACCATGTTCAAATTAAGGGGCTTCATTTAAAACCCCATTCACATTTCATGAGTTTCATTAGCTTGGATACAAAGTGGGACTCACTTATGTGCATTGGACCATATGTAATTATATAGCTTATGGGATAAAATCTAAGGAAGTTAAAATAGATATAGGACTAATAAATAGGAAACAATGTCTATTGTAAATTACCATAAACATACCCACCCCTTTCCCAGTATACTCTTTAAGTTATGCATCCAAAGAGATTAATAGTCAATAGGTTATTACAAGAGAGAAATTATTATTAAATGATAAATATTAAAATTTTATGTGTATATATAGTCCATTGTGGGTATTCTCATGGTGAATATAGGCATGTATATATAAGATTTGAAATCAAGTGAATAGATGAAAGGTCATGAAAATGAGGTGTAAAATAATATTGATATTAAAAAATCTCTAAATAAATTTAAATATGAAGCAATGATTAAGATATAATCATATGAATATAAGGTCTATGTGGAGGGGATAAACCACTAGTTATCCTAACTTGAGGTATATTTTAGTTTGCATTAGATTAATTAGAGTAAACATATTTATTTTTCATAGCTATAACTGACCAATTATGTTTTAACATGGGTGGAAACATATGATCATATCTCAGTTACTATTTTTATTTTTTATTTAAATTTTATTTAAATTATGTAAATCTAGAGCTAATTTATATTGTATAAAATATATAAATAATAACTTGATATAAATTTTTAATTAAACAGATTGATATTGCATGTAGTCAATTTCAATTAAAAAATCAAAAGAGGGGATATGTGATCAACTTAATGATGATATTTTTTCACTTAGAATAGTCATCACTATTTTTTAAAATACTTCGTGTATGCTTGTTTACTACTTAAATAAGAAAACTACAACTCAAACCCTACATATATGTTGCTAGTAATAGTGTGACCCCTACAACAACCAATACTTTCTTATATCTATCAAGAGTGTCCCTATATAATATGTAGGTATGTAAATATATATACCCTTATAACTCTTCATATAAATACTACCATTATATGTGCATGCATTTAGTTGTGTGTATTAATATCTGGGTTTCATATTCTTCCTTTGAAATCTATTTAACCTTTTGAGAATTAAGAGTTGGTGGAATTAGATATTAAATAGTGTGATAAAGTATTCCCTAAATTAATCCAATGAAATAATTTAGTTTATTATATTATATTTCATTTTTTTAATTATTGAAATACTAAATATAGAAATTATAATGCTAAACATTATTTTGATTGCACAATTAGAAACAAGAAATAATATTTAACTAATGTAATGATGTACAAATATATCTAAGAAATATAGGTGTGGAAATAGGTTGTCTGATGTGTAGGAACTAGTTGCCATATTTTTTAAATATTATTTTTGACTAATTAGACATGTATGTCTTCTTGTGGACACTTACGTCGATACTACTATCTAAACCCTAGTGGAACTATAATATAGCTAATATTCATTATATCATGATTCAAATACCTAGATCTTTGTAGGTTATTTTTCACCTTTTATCTAATATATTTATATCACACATAGGTTATCTTTGATTATTTACAGCTTTAACCCTATCTCTCCACCTTAGGTTAGGTTACCTTGCCAAAAAATGGGTTAGTGGGATCATACTATCAAGACGAACCCAAAAACACCTCTTTTAATGAGCATTACCTACATAGCTAATACTCCAAGGAGGGCCTTAGACATATGTAGTTATCTCATATGTGTGGTAATATGTGTGCATAATGGTGAAATATATTATATGACAATACATGTAGTGATCTATCTTGTTTCTTGAAAATGTGGCTCATGGTTTTTCGTTTGAGTGATTCATACTTATAGTATCACTACTCCAATGATTGATGTGAAAATAGGGATGAATAAGGAAGAATACCTTATTCTTTTAGTTGATTGATTTAACTTTAATGTGTGATTTATTGGTAATTTATAGATGCCAAAATGTATTGGCTTTGACTAATATGTATATTATATTTTTTGATATAATACTCATGAAAAGGTTACTAATATTATTAGACCAACTCATACACGTCAAATGATTTTCAAATTTAATATTTTGTAAGGTAAGGAAACGTTCATTGTAATTGGGATAATTTCATTGATGATATTTTCCTACCCTAAATTCAATTGTCTAGAATGGAATAAAGTTGTTGAGGTTCTATAAATGAAAGTGAAGGATATATATATCAGATTTTAGGAATTATGTGATTACAAGAAATCTAGATAATTAGAATAATTAGTGTTAGAGTAAGAAGTAATTAATTAGATCTAGTGAGGTACAAAGTGAAATATTTTTGGATGCAAAGAAGGTTAAACTAAAGGATAAATCATATATATACATTTCAAAATTATACAAGACTAGTTTAACATATAAATCCATATTTGAGAATATAAATCCCCCCATTTAATCTAATAATTCATAAGGTTAAAATAACTATGTTAAAGGAAATAAATGGTGTAGTGCTCTATAGATCACACCTTGTCTTTGTTTGAGCCCACTTGAATTTGATATATGTGTTTTACCTAAAAATAAGAGCATGTTAAAAGTATAATTAGTTCATATAATATAAAATTTTATAATTTGAAAATAATTGAAATAAATAGAGTAGGGAAGGAGTACACCTTTGTGTTGCTACAATCATGTTTCCCCTTGGTGATTTAAATTGGTAAAAATGATTCCTAGATGAAGCATTAGAGAGAGGTTCATAATTGAATATTGGAAATGTTAATAGGGGAATTGGAGGGTGATCATGCCCCTAATTTTTTATAAGGATGAAGTTTTACACTTCCATTGAGAGAACATAATCTCATTCATACAACTCAGGTAACCAGTCTAGTTAATCTATCCAATGTAGCTAATATCACCTAAGTTAAATGGTTTAACCATATCATTTCAAATAACATAATAATAGCACAAATTCCATCAAGTGTGCATAATTGATATCATACTAGTAGAAATGATCCAACTACTACATTTGATAAAATCCCAAATTATGACTCTTGGTAAGGTCAATTCATAAATGTATGTATAATTTTAAAAATTTATCTAGAAGTTGGTGCAAGTACATTTTAAATATGTCTCAAATTGAAGTACCTTTGAAAACATGACCTCTAATTTATAACATGTGTATAATATGTATCACAAATTTGAAAATATAAGTCCTAAATCTATGCTAGATACATATAATTATATCCAAAATGTATATTATAATCATGTAAACTAAGTAAACTAAATCAAATTATGATAATCTTATCAATTTTATGTATGTGGAGTCATGCATTATATGACATTTCCCCATATATGTGCCCATTATTTTGAGGTGATGGGATAGTAAAATAATTATAATCACCTTATCTCAAAAGGATAAAATGAATATGTTATATCTGTATGAATCGCTTATTAAAAAGAAACATATATTAGTGTCATGTCAAAGTAGATTTATCAATGAGACTCATAGTAGGCATACATGACAATCCCTAAGATGCATGATATGAATCATGGCAATGTATATAAGATGAAAAGCTCAGAAAAAAGTAGAAACATAAGAGTACTAAAATATCAAACAAAAATGGGTCTTAGGAAACCAAAAATAAGGGGCATGTTCAAATTTCATGAACTCAAGTGGAAGATGTGAAAAATTACACACACCAACTAAATAAGAAACATTCAAGGAACTATGGCCAAAAATTAAAAAAGCATATTAAACTGTTACACAAACAAGGAAAATAAGTAAACAAGAAGTATAATCAATTAATATAATCTAAATATATGAATAAATGATATTTAATAAATGAGCATCATGTCATACTAGTTCTTATATACAAGTGTTATAAAAATGTCATATAGAATAACATAATAAATATATCATGTAAGATAACAACATGGGTATAGACATGTGTAAGATAAATAATACTAGTAAGATAATGGAAAATTATCATAAAATAATGTAACTTGTGTCAATCATGATCCCATATAATTAATATGCCCATTACATAATATATCACAACCGAAGAGGAAAAGTCCAACATCTGCATGTTTGAATTATAATGGGTCTAATGTATGCTTGTAACACACTCAAGTAACCATTAAACATATGTATCCATAAAATTATATGATATTTATGACATAAAATAAAAAACACATGAAAAATTATTTTAAACTTGTGAAATGCGAAATATTCTTAGTATTTTTTAATTATTTGAAAGTTTTTGTATTTTTTTAATATATATATATATATATATATATATATATATATATATATATATATATATTTGAAATGTTTAGAAAGAGAGTGATAGTTAATGATCCCATATAATGGATATATCTTTGAGGGACTTTTATCATGTGCATCATATTAATATGATACATAATTAATATCACCTAGATCATTCTAATTTTATGTATTTTTAGGATCATACCAATCACTGTAATCTTTATTATAGGATAGAGTTAATTTATTAGGTTTTTTTTTAACATGTGATATGCCATTTTGATCATATATTCATGAAAAAAAAATAACACTATAGATTGGATTTTCCTTATTCAATTATTGATTTTCTTCAGTATGTTAATCATTAT
>JARHVA010001444.1:2965000-2967500 GCA_037957365.1 Torreya grandis
CCATTACTGATGAGGTCTTCATAAGGAACATCAATGATGATTTCTTCTTTGTTTTCACTCATGACATCCTCTTGTGAAATTGTAGATTGAATCTTATGCTCCTCACTCGCCTCCTATAGAATAGGTTCCTCCTTGAGAAGGGGTGAAGTGGAAAAATCATGTGGAAGAGGAGGTAATCCTTAAGCTAGAATCAAATGATTATCCTCTTTCCATTTGGTCAGTACTTCATCAATCTTAGGTGTGGTCTGATATCTCTTTTGGAAATGTATAGGTGGGGTGTGTTCAGACATGTAATGTGTTGTTGGGTCTGAACTGTCCATCACACACTGATTAAGGAATCTCTCTCTGGATTCTAACTCTGCAATTCTCCTAGCCATATCCTCTTGAAATCACCTTTCTTGGAGGTCACTAGCATTATCATGAGCAAGAGCAGCCTCAGCTTCATCAAGGTTTTGAGAAAAACCTTGCTTCTCCTCCTTCCTGCCCAATGATTCTACTATTTTTCTCTAGTTTAGGACCTCAAAATTGGAATTTTGCTCCTGTGAATAGGTAGCAACTTTGTTTCTCCAAGGTCCTGGGGCTCCTCCATAAGGTTTGGAAGTTCAAACCCTCTTTCATGAAGCAGTCTCATCCTAGCCTCTAAATCTTCAATTTTCTTTGCTAGATTATCCTGAAAGAGTCTTTCTTGGAGGTCACCAGCATCATCCACTTCAAAGCTCTAAGCTAGTTTCTAGCATTCCTTCCTCCAACTCATAATCTTCACATCATGTTGAAGGACTTGGGGAAGTTGAGGAATTCTAGGAAGAGACTGTTGATGCACTGGAAGAGTCTCTAGAAGAGGGGCATGCTAGGTCATGGTATTTCCCCCAATGAAAGATTCACAATCTAAGGAATTGAGAAGATTGACATCCATGGGGGGTTGCTCTAATGCCCTTTGATGTTGGAAAGCTAGGCACATAGGATTGAGAGCATATTCATCAGATGAGCTGGAGTGAGCAAGTGCTATCTGATAGAAAGGATTTGGTGCATAAGAGGGGGCTTTCTTTAGAATAGGTTGGAGCACACAAGGATGACTACCTTGAATAAATGGATTTCTCCATTTTACTACCTCCTCCTCCAAGGATTTCAAGGCTTGAGCATGCCTAAACAAACATTCCTCTTTATACATCAGCTCCTACTGATAACCATATGGCTCCTCTAGTCTGTTAATCTCCATCGTCTGCTTCTCAAACTCAAGGGCCACTTCCCTTATCATTGAAGGGCAACTAGGAGAGCTGCTTGAGGTGATTCTCTAAAACTTTTGAGTTTAATTGAAGTCATATGAAGGAATATAAGACCCATGATTTTGTGTAAAGGAATTATACATACAAAAAGTGTTTTCTGATGGCACAGGCTGCTTAACTAGCTGATTCAACTCAGAGTCACCATTGGTGTTGATGCAAAATCCCCTAAAGGCTAGTTGGTTGAAGAACACACCAAAAATTCTTCAACTCTGTGGACACAACTTGTCCTAGTTCATCCCACCGGGCATGCCAAAAAAATTTGACACAGAAGATTGCACCCTTGGCAAGAGGCCAAGCTCCTACCTTCCTCACACAATAATGGAAACTCCCCTCTCACCTGTGGGACTGGTAAAGCTGGAGGGGAGAGTCTCTAGATGAGGGATAGCTCCCTCTAATGTATCTTTTAGGTCCTGGTTTCTCCTACTACTAATAAACAAATGTAAAAAGGGTGGGGGAGAAAAGAGAGAGAGATGCTAAAAATAGAACCTAAGCCTCGAAATGAAAAGGTGATACACCAAAAAAGTGTGATCTACTCTGTCTGAACATACACTTTCCAGCAAGAACCAGCTCCCATACACTTTATCTAACATGAGAAAGCCTTTTGCATCAGTGGGTCAGGGGTCTGTGGAGATACAGGGAGGAAATAACTACTAGAGGCATTCTAAGACACACTGTAGTAGCCTATCTACTTCACCTATACTCCTCTAGGGACACTTCTGACATACCTGTAAAAGGAAACTCAAAAAATGCACTAGACATGCTGAAATCATTCTACAAAAGCATTTAATAAAATGACTTAACACAAAATCAAGGCATAGACACATACTAAAGATGCAAAACATAGAATGGAGGTAAAAATGCTATGTTCTGATTCAAGGTAAAATTCTAGCAGCTCTAGCTTACAAACCCAAGAGATTTTTGGGTAGATTTTTTCCTTAAGGCTAAGAGTCGATCCTTTCTCAAAAGAGAAGTTTAAAATATATAAGAAGAGGAAGAAAACATGGTGCCTCTTGGGAAATATTTTGGTGCTCATTTTTGCAAATGACCCATGTGCATTCTAAACCTTAGGAAGAGGAAACCACTGTTACTGATGTCACTCTTCTAGAAGAGACCTACTGGAACCAAGCTATACAGTCACCAAAATTGACTTTGGCATTCAAACATTAATTTAATAACATGGCCATGCCTCTTTTCTACAAACAGACTATAGTTTGTTC